>JAJHUQ010000045.1:5655000-5657720 GCA_035773235.1 Eospalax fontanierii | reverse complement strand
GCAAACCCTAAACCTAACCCTAAGCGTAAACCTAACCCTAACTCAAACTCTACCCCTAATCCTAACCCTAACACTAACCCTAACACAAAACAAACCCTTACCCTAACCCTAACCCTAACCCCAAACCAAACCCTAACCCTAACCTTAACCCTCACCGTAACACTAACACTAACCCAAACCTTAAACCTATACCAAACCTAACCGAAACCCAAATCCTAACCCTAACCCTAACCCTAAACCCAAACCCAAACCCAAACCCTACACTAACCCTAACCCAAACCGTAAATCTAATCATAACCTTAACCCTAACCCAAAACCTAACCCTAAACCTAACCCTAACCAAAACCCTAACCTAAACCATAACTCTATCCTTAACTTCACCCTTACCATAAACCTAACAGTAACCCAAGCATCACACCCTAAACCTAACCCTAAACCTAACCCAAACGTAACCGAAACCCTAAAACTAAACCTAACTCTATGCCTAACGCTAATCCAAACCCTAACCCAAACCCTAACCTAACCCTAACCCTAACCCTAAACCTAAAGTAACCCTAACCCAAACGCAAATCCTAACCCTAACCCTAAACCTAAACCTAACCCAAACCCTAACCGTAACCCTAACCCTAACCATAACCCTAACGCTAACACAAACCCTAACCCTAAACCTAACCCAAACCCAAACCATAACCGTAACCCTCACCCAAACCATAACCCTAATCATAACCCTAACCCTAACCCAAACCCTAAACGTAACCCTAACCCTAACCCTAACGCTAACACAAACCCTAACCCTAACCCTAACCCTAACCCTAACCCTAACTCGAACCCTAACCCTAACCCAAACCCAAACCCTAACCCTAAACCTAACCCTAACCCAAACCCTAACCCTAACCCTAACCCTAACCCAAACCCTAAACCTAACCCTAATCCTAACCCTAACCGTAACCCTTACCCTAACCCTAAACCTAAACGTATCCCTAACCAAAACGCAAACCCTAACCCTAACCCTAACCCAAACCCTAACCGTAACCCTAACCCTAACCCTAACGCTAACACAAACCCTAACCCTAACCCTAACCCTAACCCAAACCCTAACTCTAAACCTAACCCTAACCCAAACCCAAACCCTAACCCTAACCCTAACAATAACGCAAACCCTAACCCTAACCCTAAACATAACCTAAACCCAAACCCTAACCCTAAACCTAAAACTTACCCAAACCCTAACCATAACCAGAACCCAAACCATAAGTCTATCCCTAAACCTAACCCTAACCCTAAACCTTACCCTAATCCAAACGAACACCCTAACCCTAACCCTAACCCTAACCCTAAACCTAAACCAAACCCAAGCCCTAACACTAACCTAAGCATAAACTTAACCCTAAACCAAACGCGAAACCTAACCCTAACCCCAACCCTAAGCATAATCCTAACACTAACCCTTACCCAAACACTAACCTTATCGCAAACCCTCACCCTAAACCTAACCTAAACCCTAACACTAACCCTAACCCTAACCCTAACCCAAACCCAAACCCTAACCCTAACCATAACCCTAAACCATCCTATACACGTACCCTAACCCTAACACTAAACCTAATACTAAACAAACCCCTAACCCTATAACTAAACCTTACCCTAACCCAAACATTAACCCTAAAACTAACCTTAACCCAAACCCTAACACTAAACCTAACCCTTACCCAAACCCTAACCCTAACCCTAAACCTAACCCAAACCCTAACCCTAACCCTAACCCAAACGCTAACCCTAAACCTAACCCTAGCCCAAAACCTAACCCTAACACAAACCCTTACCCTAACCCAAACCCAAACCCAAACCCTAAACCTAACCCTAACCCTAACCCAAACTCTAACCGTAACTCGAACCCTAACCCTAATCCTAACCCTAAACCTAACACTAACCCAAACCCTAACACTAACCCTAACCCTAACCCTAACCCTAACCCTAACCCAAACATTAAACCTAAACCTAACGCTAACCCAAACCCTAACACTAACCCTAACACAAACCCTAACCCTAACCCTAACCCTAACCCTAACCCTAAGCCTAAGCCTAAATCTAACGTTAACACAAACCCTAACCCTAACCCTAACCCTAACCCTAACCCTAACCCAAACTCAAACCCTAAACCTAATGCTAACCCTAAACCATACCCTATCCCTAACCCTAACCCTTATCCAAACCCTAAATCTAACCCTAACCCTAACCCGAACCAAAACCTAAACCTAACCCAAACCATAACCCTAAACCTAACCGTAACCCTAACCCTAACCCAAACAGTAACCCTAACCATAACCCTAAACCTACCCCTAACCCTAATTCTAACCCTAACCCTAACCATAAACATTACCCATACCCTAATCCCAGGGTAGCCTTGAACTGATAATCCTCCTGCTTCACCCCCAAGAGTTGAGTTGTACCTTCTTAAGAGCAAAGATTAGATTCTGCAACAATGAAAAGGAAAATATTTTCCCTCATAGAGAACGATGCCCAAAGAAGTTTTCTGATTCAAATGTAGCTTATAGTCCTGAAGAATCCAATATGAATAATATGGTAATTTCTAAAAAGAATGAATTTGGTTATTTAGGTAACCACGTACAATCCTGGCAAGAGTTGCAGGACTGGGAAGCAACCTTGGCATGACTTGACCAGTGGAGGAGCACCTGCTCTGAAGCTGTGATAGACAGGCA
>JAJHUQ010000045.1:5625000-5632500 GCA_035773235.1 Eospalax fontanierii | reverse complement strand
TAACCCTAACCATAACCCTCACCCTAACCCAAACGCAAACCCTAACTCTTACCTAATCCTAATCCAAACCCTAACCCTAACCCTAACACTAACCATAATCCTAACCCTAACGTTAAACCAAACACTAACCCTAATGCTAACCCTAACCCTAACCGTAACCCAAACCCTTACCCTAACACTAAACCTAAACCTAACCCTAACCCAAACCCAAAACATAACCCTAACCCTAACCATAACCTTAACACAAACCCTAACCCTGACACTAATCTTAGCCCTAACCATTACCCAAACCCTTACCCTAACCCTAACCCAAACCATAACCCTCACCCTAACCCAAACGCAAACCCTAACCCTTACCTAACCCTAATCCAAACCCTAACCCTAACCCTAACCCTAACCCTAACCATAATCCTAACCCTAACGTTAAACCAAACACTAACCCTAATGATAACCCTAACCCTAACCGTAACCCATACCCTTACCCTAACACTAAACCTAAACCTAACCCTAACCCTAACCGAAACCCAAAACATAACCCTAACCCTAACCATAACCTTAACACAAACCCTAACCCTGACACTAATCTTAGCCCTAACCATAACCCAAACCCTTACCCTAACCCTAACCCAAACCCTAACCCTAATCCTAACCCTAACTCTAACCCTAAACCTAAGCCTAACCCAAATCCTAAGCCTAGTCTTAATCCTAACTGTAACCCTAACGCAAACCCTAAACCTAACCCTAAGCGTAAACCTAACCCTAACTCAAACTCTACCCCCTAATCCTAACCCTAACACTAACCCTAACACAAAACAAACCCTTACCCTAACCCTAACCCTAACCCCAAACCAAACCCTAACCCTAACCTTAACCCTAACCGTAACACTAACACTAACCCAAACCCTAAACCTATACCAAACCTAACCGAAACCCTAATCCTAACCCTAACCCTAACCCTAACCCAAACCCAAACCGAAACCCTAACACTAACCCTAACCCAAACCGTAAATCTAATCATAACCTTAACCCTAACCCAAACCCTAACCCTAACCCTAACCCTAACCCAAACCATAACCTAAACCATAACTCTATCCTTAACTTCACCCTTACCATAAACCTAACTGTAACCCAAGCATCACACCCTAAACCTAACCCTAAACCTAACCCAAAACTTAACCGAAACCCTAACACTAAACCTAACTCTATCCCTAACGCTAATCCAAACCCTAAACCAAACCCTAACCCTAACTCTAACCCTAACCCTAAACCTAAAAGTAACCCTAACCCAAACGCAAAACCTAACCCTAACCCTAAACCTAAACCTAACCCAAACCCTAACCGTAACCCTAACCCTAACCCTAACGCTAACACAAACCCTAACCCTAAACCTAACCCAAACCCAAACCATAACCGTAACCCTCACCCAAACCATAACCCTAATCATAACCGTAACCCTAACCCAAACCCTAAACGTAACCCTAACCCTAACCCTAACGCTAACACAAAACCTAACCCTAACCCTAACCCTAACCCAAAACCTAACTCTAACCCTAACCCTAACCCAAACCCAAACCCTAACCCTAACCCTAACCCTAACCCAAACCCTAACCCTAACCCTAACCCTAACCCTAACCCAAACCCTAACCGTAACCCTAACCCTCACCCTAAACCTAACCTAAACCCTAACCTAACCCTAACCCTAACCCCAACCCAAACCCAAACCCTAACCCTAACCATAACCCTAAACCATCCTCTACACGTACCCTAACCCTAACACTAAACCTAATACTAAACAAACCCCTAAACCTATAACTAAACCTTACCCTAACCCAAACATTAACCCTAAAACTAACCCTAACCCAAACCCTAACACTAAACCTAACCCTAACCCAAACCCTTATCCTAAACCTAAACCTAACCCAAACCCTAACCCTAACCCTAACCCAAACATTAACCCTAAACCTAACCCTAACCCAAACGCTAACCCTAAACCTAACCCTAGCCCAAAACCTAACCCTAAACCTAACCCTAACACAAACCCTTACCCTAACCCAAACCCAAACCCTAAACCTAACCCTAAACCTAACCCAAACTCTAACCGTAACTCTAACCCTAACCCTAATCCTAACCCTAACCTAACACTAACCCAAACCCTAACACTAACCCTAACCCTAACCCTAAACCTAGCCCTAACCCTAACCCAAACATTAAACCTAAACCTAACGCTAACCCAAACCCTAACACTAACCCTAACACAAACCCTAACCCTAACCCTAACCCTATCCCTAAGCCTAAGCCTAAATCTAATGCTAACACAAACCCTAACCCTAACCCTAACAATAACCCTAACCCTAACCCTAACCCAAACCCTAACCCTAACCCAAACTCAAACCCTAAACCTAATGCTAACCCTAAACCAAACCCTTACCCTAACCCTAACCCTTATCCAAACCTAAATCTAACCCTAACCCTAACCCGAACCAAAAACTAAACCTAACCCAAACCCTCACCCTAACACTAACCCTAACCCAAACCCTAAACCTAACACTAACCCTAACCCTAACCCTAAACCTAAACGTAACCCTAACCCAAACGCAAACCCTAACCCTAACCCTAACCCTAAACCTAACACTAACCCAAACCCTAACACTAACCCTAACCCTAACCCTAACCCTAACCCTAACCCTAACCAAACCAAAACCTAACCCTTCCACTAACCCTAACCCGAAGCCTAATCCTAAACCAAACCCAAACAAGAAACCTAATTCTCAACCTAACCCTAAGTGAAAACCTAACACTAACCCTAACCCAAACCATTACTCTATCCAAAAACCTAACCTTAAACCTAAACCAAACCCAAAACTTAACCCTAACACTAACCCTAACACTAAACCTAACCTTGACCCTAACCATAAACCTAACCCTAACACAAAACCTAACCCTAAAACAAACCCTAACCCTATCCCTAACCCTAACCCTAAACCTAAAAGTAACCCCAACGCAAACGCAAACCCTAACCCTAACCCTAACCCTAAACCTAACCCAAACCCTAACCCTAAACCTAAGCCAAACCCAAACCATAACAGTAACCCTCACCCAAACCATAACCCTAATCCTAACCCTAACCCTAACCCAAACCCTAACCGTAACCTTAACCCTAACCTTAACGCTAACACAAACACTAACCCTAACCCTAACCCTAACCCTAACCCTAACCCAAACCCTAACTCTAACCCTAACCCTAACCCAAACCCAAACCCTAACCCTAACCCTAACCCTAACACAAACCCTAACCCTAACCCTAACCCAAACCCTAACCCTAATGCTAACCCTAACCCAAACCATATTCTTAACCCTAAACCTAACCCAAACACTAACCAAAACCCTAACCCTAACCCGAACCAAAACTTAACCCTAACGCAATCCCAAACCCTAACCCTAACCCTAACACTAACCGTAACCCACACCCTAAACCTAACCCTAACATTAACCCAAACATTATCCCTGACCCTAACCCTAACCTAAACCCTAAATCTAAACTTAACCCTATCACAAAACTAACCCTAACCCTAATCCTAATCCAAACCCTAACCCTAACCCTAATCCTCACTCTAACCCTAACCCAAAACAAATCCTAACCCAATCCCAAAACCTAACGCTAATTAAAACCCAAACACTGACCCTAACCTTACCCCAAACCATAACTATATCCATAAACCTGACCCTAACCCTGTCCCAAACCCAAACACTAACCTTAACACTAACCCTAACCCTAAGCCAAACCCTAAAACTTACCCTAACCCTAACCCTAACCATAACCCAAACCCTCACCCAAAGGCTCACCCCAAACCAAAACCTAACCCAAACCCTAAACCTAACCCAAACCCTAACCCTAACCCTAAACCTAACCCTAACCCAAATCCAAAACGAAAACCTAACCCTAACCCTAATCCTAACCCTAACCCAAACCCAAACCCTAACCCTAACCCTAAAACAAACCCTAACCCTAACCCTAACCCTAAACCAAACAATAACCCAAACCCTAACCCTAACCCAAACCCTAACTCTAAACCTAAGCCTAACTCAAACCGTAACCCTAACACTAATCCTAACCCTAACCCTAAAACAAACCATAACCCTAACCCTAACTCTAATCCAAACCCTAACCCTAACCCTAACCCTAACACTAACACTAATTCTAACCCAAACCCTAACCATATCCCTAACATTCACACTAACTGAAACATTAACCCTAAACCTAACCCAAACCCAAACCCTAACCCTAAACCTAACCCTAACCAAATCCATAACCCTAAACCTAACCCTAACACAAACTCTAACCCTAACTCTAACCCAAACCCAAACCCTAACCCTAACATTAAACATAACCCTAAACTTAACCCAAACTCTAACCGTAACCCTAACTCTAACCCTAACCCAAACCCAAATCCTAACCCTAACCCTAAGCCTAACCCTAACCGTAAACCTAAATATAACCCTAACCCTAAACCTAACCCTAACCTAATCCAAACCCTAACACTAAACTTAACCCTAACCCTAACACTAAGCCTAAACCAAACACTAACTCTAACCCTAACGCAAACCCTAACCCAAACACAAACCCTAACCCTAACCCTAACCCTAACAATAAACCTAACCCTAACCCAAACCCAAACACTGATCCTAACCCTAACCCTCACCCTAACCCAAACCCTAACCCTAACACTAATTCTAACCCAAACCCTAACCCTAACCCTAATCCTAAACCTAACCCTAACCCAAACCCTAACCCTAACCCTAATCCTAAACCTAACCCTAACCCAAACCATAACCCTAAACCTAACCGTAACCCTAACCCTAACCCTAACCCAAACACTAACCCTAACCATAACCCTAAACCAACCCCTAACCCTAATTCTAACCCTAACCCTAACCATAAACATTACCCATACCCTAATCCCAGGGTAGCCTTGAACTGATAATCCTCCTGCTTCACCCCCAAGAGTTGAGTTATACTTTTTTAAGAGCAAAGATTAGATTCTGCAACAATGAAAAGGAAAATATTTTCCCTCATAGAGAACGATGCCCAAAGTAGTTTTCTGATTCAAATGTAGCTTATAGTCCTGAAGAATCCAATATGAATAATATGGTAATTTCTAAAAAGAATGAATTTGGTTATTTAGGTAACCACGTACAATCCTGGCAAGAGTTGCAGGACTGGGAAGCAACCTTGGCATGACTTGACCAGTGGAGGAGCACCTGCTCTGAAGCTGTGATAGACAGGCAGAGCTTTGCAAGTGAGTGCTGAGTGCTATTGGTCAGTCTCCTTTCATTAGTGTCTGATGTGGCCAGGAGTGCTGAGGTCACAGAATCTTGGACTAAGATTCTGGAACTCCAAGAGACAGTGACCTGGCAAAGCATTGTTTAGGGTGTTGCTAGGTGGCAAACCCTCTCAGATGAATTGCTGCAAAACACAGAGGTTTCTTGGTGGTAGGCTCTAGTGTTTGGGTGACCAGTTTGGAGAGATTTAATTGACTTTAGGTCAAAGTTCTAGTGTTTGACAAAAAGAAGCAGCCAGGAGACGATGGGAGGAGGAGGGGAGACGGTGGTGTGGCCTGCTAGCCCTGCACAGGGTCTCCACATACAGGACCTCTACTAAAACGCCTAACTCTACTAACCCTAACCCTAAACCTAACCCTAACCCTAACCCTAACCCTAAACCTAAACCTAACCCAACCCTTAACCTAAATCTAACCCTAACCCAAACCCTAACCCTAACCCTAACCCTAACCCAAACCCTAACCCTAACCCTAACCCTAACACTAACCCTAACCCAAACCCAAACCCTAATCCTAACACTAACCCTAACCCTAACCATAACCCTCACCCTAACCGTAACCCAAACCCTTAACCTAACAGTAAACCTAAACCTAACTCAAACCGAAACCCAAAACATAACCCTAACCCTAACCATAACCTTAACACAAACCCTAACCCTGACACTAATCTTAGCCCTAACCATAACCCAAACCCTTACCCTAACCCTAACCCAAATCCTAACCCTAATCCTAACCCTAACTCTAACCCTAATCCTAAGCCTAACCCAAATCCTAAGCCTAGTCCTAACCCTAACTGTAACCCTAACACAAGCCCTAACCCTAACCCTAACCCTAACCCTAACCCTAACCCAAACCCTAACCCTAACCCTAACCCTAACCCCAACCATAACACTAACCTAACACTAACCCTATACCTAACCCTAACCCTAACCCAAACATTAACCCTAAACCTAAACCTAACCCAAACCCTTAACCTAAACCTAACCCTAACCCAAACCCTAACCCTAACCCTAACTCAAACCCTAACCCTAACCCTAACCCTAACCCTAACACTAACCCTAACCCAAACCCAAACCCTAATCCTAACACTAACCCTAACCCTAACCATAAACCACACCCTAACCCAAACGCAAACCCTAACCCTTACCTAACCCTTATCCAAACCCTAACCCTAACCCTAACCGTAACCATAATCCTAACCCTAACGTTAAACCAAACACTAACCCTAATGCTAACCCTAACACTAACCGTAACCCAAACCCTTACCCTAACAGTAAACCGAAACCTAACCCTAACCCAAATCCTCACACTAATCCTAAACCTCACACACACCCTAACCCTAACCTTAACCCTAACCCAAATCCAAACCCTAACCCTAACCCTAACACTAACCCAAACCCAAACCCTAACCGTAAACCTAACCCTAACCCTAACCCTAACCCTAACCCTAACCCTAACCCAAACCCTAACCCTAACCCTAACCCTAATCCAAACCCTAACCCTAACCCAAACCTTAACCCTAACCAAACCAAAACCTAACCCTTACACTAACCCTAACGCCAAGCCTAGTCCTAAACCAAATCCAAACAATAACCCTAATTCTCAACCTAACCCTAAGTGAAAACCTAACACTAACTCTAACCCAAACCATAACTCTATCCAAAAACCTAACCTTAAACCTAAACCAAACCCAAAACTTAACCCTAACACTCACCCTAACACTAAACCTAACCTTGACCCTAACCCTAAACCTAACTCTAACACAAAACCTAACCCTAAAACAAACCCTAACCGTATCCCTAACCCTAACCCTAAACCTAAAAGTAACCCTAACACAAACGCAAACACTAACCCTAACCCTAACCCTAAACCTAACCCAAACCCTAACCCTAAACTTAACCCAAACCCAAACCATAACCGTAACCCTCACCCAAACCATAACCCTAATCCTAACCCTAACCCTAACCCAAACCCTAACCGTAACCCTAACCCTAACCTTAACGCTAACACAAACCCTAACCCTAACCCGAACCCTAACCCTAACCCTAACCCAAACACAAAACAAAACCCTAATACTAACACTAAACATAACCCAAACCCAAACCCTAACCCTAACCCTAAACCTAACCCTTACACAAACCCTAACCATAACCAGAACCCA
>JAJHUQ010000045.1:5610000-5620000 GCA_035773235.1 Eospalax fontanierii | reverse complement strand
TAACCGTATCCCTAACCCTAACCCTAAACCTAAAAGTAACCCTAACACAAACGCAAACACTAACCCTAACCCTAACCCTAAACCTAACCCAAACCCTAACCCTAAACTTAACCCAAACCCAAACCATAACCGTAACCCTCACCCAAACCATAACCCTAATCCTAACCCTAACCCTAACCCAAACCCTAACCGTAACCCTAACCCTAACCTTAACGCTAACACAAACCCTAACCCTAACCCTAACCCTAACCCTAACCCTAACCCAAACACAAAACAAAACCCTAATACTAACACTAAACATAACCCAAACCCAAACCCTAACCCTAACCCTAAACCTAACCCTTACACAAACCCTAACCATAACCAGAACCCAAACCCTAACTCTATCCCTTAACCTAACCCTAACCCTAAACCTTACCCTAATCCAAACGCACACCCTAACCCTAACCCTAACCCTAACCCTAAACCTAACCCAAGCCCTAACACTAAACTTAGCCTAAACTTAACCCTAACCCAAACGCTAAACCTAACCCTAACCCTAACCCTTACACTAATACTAACACTAACCCTTACCCAAACACTAACCTTATCGCAAACCCTCACCCTAAACCTAACCTAAACCCTAACCCTAACCCTAACACTAAACCTAACCCAAAACCAAACCCTAATCCTAACACTAACCCAAACCCTAACCCTAACACTCACCCTAAACCAAACGGAAACCCTAACCCTAACCCTAACCCTAACTCAAACCCTAACCCTAAACCTAACTCTAATACAAACCCTAACCCTAACCCTAACCCAAACCCAAACCCTAACCCTAACCATAAACCTAACCCATCCTCTACCCGTACCCTAACCCTAACAATAAACCTAATACTAAATAAACCCCTAACCCTAACCCTAACCCTTACCCGAACCCAAACATTAACCCTAAAACTAACACTAACCCAAACCTTAACCCTAAACCTAACCCTAACCCAAACCCCAACCCTAACCCTAACCCTAAGCAAAACCCTAAACCTAACCCTAACCCAAACATGAACCCTAAACCTAACCCTAACCCTAACACAAAACCTAAGCCTAAACCAAACCCAAACCCAAACCCTAAACCTAACCCTAACCCTAACCCAAACTCTAACCGTAACTCTAA
Source organism: Eospalax fontanierii (assembly GCA_035773235.1). Taxonomy (NCBI): domain Eukaryota; kingdom Metazoa; phylum Chordata; class Mammalia; order Rodentia; family Spalacidae; genus Eospalax; species Eospalax fontanierii. The sequence goes on along the minus strand of JAJHUQ010000045.1, from coordinate 5,618,847 downwards.
CCCTAACCCTAAACCTAACACTAACCCAAACCCTAACCCTAACCCTAACCCTAACACTAACCTTAACCCAAACATTAAACCTAAACCTAACCCTAACCCAAACCCTAACACTAAACCTATCCCTAACCCGAACCCTAACCCTAACCCTAACACTAACCCTAAACCTAACCCTAAACCAAAGCCTAAACCGAAACCTAACCCTAACCCAAATCCTCACACTAATCCTAAACCTAACACACACCCTAACCCTAACCTTAACCCTAACCCAAATCCAAACCCTAACCCTAACCCTAACACTAACCCAAACCCAAACCCTAACCCTAACCCTAAACCTAATCCTAACCCTAACCCTAACCCTAACCCTAACCCAAACATTAACCCTAAAACTAACCCTAACCCAAACCCTAACCCTAACCCTAACCCTAACCCTAAACCTAAAAGTAACCCTAACCCAAACGCAAACTCTAACCCTAACCCTAAACCTAAACCTAACCCAAACCTTAACCGTAACCCTAACCCTAACACTAACGCTAACACAAACCCTAACCCTAAACCTAACCCAAACCCAAACCATAACCGTAACCCTCACCCAAACCATAACCATAATCCTAACCCTAACCCTAACCCAAACCCTAAACGTTACCCTAAACCTAACCCTAACGATAACACAAACCCTAACCCTAACCCTAACCCTAACCCTAACACAAACCCTAACTCTAACCCTAACCCTAACCCTAACCCTAACCCTAACCCAAACCCTAACCCTAACCCTAACCCTAACCCAAACCCTAAACCTAACCCTTAACCTAACCCTAACCCTAACCCAAACTCTAACCGAAACTCTAACCCTAACCCTAACCCTAACTCTAAACCTAACACTAAACCAAAACCTAACACAAACCCTAACCCTAACCCGTACCCCTAACCCAACCCAAACCCTAACACTAACCCTAACACAAACCCTAACCCTAACCCTAACCCTAAGCCTAAGCCTAAACCTAACGCTAACACAAACCCTAACCCTAACCCTAACCCTAACCCTATCCCTAACCCTAACCCAAACGCAAACCCTAAACCTAATGCTAACCCTAACCCAAACCCTATCCCTAACCCTAACCCTTATCCAAACCCTAAATCTAACCCTAACCCTAACCCGAACCAAAACCTAAACCTAACCCAAACCCTGACCATAACACTAACACTAACCCAAACCCTAAACCTAACCCTAACCCTAACCCAAACTCTAACCGTAACTCTAACCCTAACCCTAACCCTAACCCTAAATCTAACACTAACCCAAACCCTAACACTAACCCTAACCCTAACCCTAACCCTAACCCTAACCCTAATCCTAACCCTAACCCAAACCCAAACCCTAACCCTAAACCTAACCCTAACCAAATCCATAACCCTAAACCTAACCCTAACACAAACTCTAACCCTAACTCTAACCCAAACCCAAACCCTAACCCTAACATTAAACCTAACCCTAAACTTAACCCAAACTCTAACCGTAACCCTAACGCTAACCCTAACCCAAACCCAAATCCTAACCCTAACCCTAAGCCTAACCCTAACCGTAAACCTAAATATAACCCTAACCCTAAACCTAACCCTAACCCAATCCAAACCCTAACACTAAACTTAACCCTAACCCTAACACTAAGCCTAAACCAAACACTAACTCTAACCCTAACGCAAACCCTAACCCAAACACAAACCCTAACCCTAACCCTAACCCTAACAATAAACCTAACCCTAACCCAAACCCAAACACTGATCCTAACCCTAACCCTCACCCTAACCCAAACCCTAACCCTAACACTAATTCTAACCCAAACCCTACCCCTAACCCTAAGCCTAAACCTAACCCTAACCCAAACCCTAACCCTAACCCTAATCCTAAACCTAACCCTAACCCAAACCATAACCCTAAACCTAACCGTAACCCTAACCCTAACCCTAACCCAAACACTAACCCTAACCATAACCCTAAACCAACCCCTAACCCTAATTCTAACCCTAACCCTAACCATAAACATTACCCATACCCTAATCCCAGGGTAGCCTTGAACTGATAATCCTCCTGCTTCACCCCCAAGAGTTGAGTTATACTTTTTTAAGAGCAAAGATTAGATTCTGCAACAATGAAAAGGAAAATATTTTCCCTCAAAGAGAACGATGCCCAAAGTAGTTTTCTGATTCAAATGTAGCTTATAGTCCTGAAGAATCCAATATGAATAATATGGTAATTTCTAAAAAGAATGAATTTGGTTATTTAGGTAACCACGTACAATCCTGGCAAGAGTTGCAGGACTGGGAAGCAACCTTGGCATGACTTGACCAGTGGAGGAGCACCTGCTCTGAAGCTGTGATAGACAGGCAGAGCTTTGCAAGTGAGTGCTGAGTGCTATTGGTCAGTCTCCTTTCATTAGTGTCTGATGTGGCCAGGAGTGCTGAGGTCACAGAATCTTGGACTAAGATTCTGGAACTCCAAGAGACAGTGACCTGGCAAAGCATTGTTTAGGGTGTTGCTAGGTGGCAAACCCTCTCAGATGAATTGCTGCAAAACACAGAGGTTTCTTGGTGGTAGGCTCTAGTGTTTGGGTGACCAGTTTGGAGAGATTTAATTGACTTTAGGTCAAAGTTCTAGTGTTTGACAAAAAGAAGCAGCCAGGAGACGATGGGAGGAGGAGGGGAGACGGTGGTGTGGCCTGCTAGCCCTGCACAGGGTCTCCACATACAGGACCTCTACTAAAACGCCTAACTCTACTAACCCTAACCCTAAACCTAAACCTAACCCTAACCCTAACCCTAAACCTAAACCTAACCCAAACCCTTAACCTAAATCTAACCCTAACCCAAACCCTACCCCTAACCCTAACCCTAACCCAAACCCTAACCCTAACCCTAACCCTAACACTAACCCTAACCCAAACCCAAACCCTAATCCTAACACTAACCCTAACCCTAACCATAACCCTCACCCTAACCGTAACCCAAACCCTTAACCTAACAGTAAACCTAAACCTAACTCAAACCGAAACCCAAAACATAACCCTAACCCTAACCATAACCTTAACACAAACCCTAACCCTGACACTAATCTTAGCCCTAACCATAACCCAAACCCTTACCCTAACCCTAACCCAAATCCTAACCCTAATCCTAACCCTAACTCTAACCCTAAACCTAAGCCTAACCCAAATCCTAAGCCTAGTCCTAACCCTAACTGTAACCCTAACACAAGCCCTAACCCTAACCCTAAACCTAACCCTAACCCAAACCCTAACCCTAACCCTAACCCTAACCCTAACACTAACCTAACACTAGCCCTATACCTAACCCTAACCCTAACCCAAACATTAACCCTAAACCTAAACCTAACCCAAACCCTTAACCTAAACCTAACCCTAACCCAAACCCTAACCCTAACCCTAACTCAAACCCTAACCCAAAACCAAACCCTAACCCTAAACCTAAACCTAACCAAAAACCTAAACCTAACACTAACCCTAACCCTAACCATAAACCACACCCTAACCCAAACGCAAACCCTAACCCTTACCTAACCCTTATCCAAACCCTAACCCTAACCCTAACCGTAACCATAATCCTAACCCTAACGTTAAACCAAACACTAACCCTAATGCTAGCCCTAACACTAACCGTAACCCAAACCCTTACCCTAACAGTAAACCGAAATCTAACCCTAACCCAAATCCTCACACTAAACCTAAACCTCACACACACCCTAACCCTAACCTTAACCCTAACCCAAATCCAAACCCTAACCCTAACCCTAACACTAACCCAAACCCAAACCCTAACCGTAAACCTAACCCTAACCCTAACCCTAACCCTAACCCTAACCCAAACCCTAACCCTAACCCTAACCCTAATCCAAACCCTAACCCTAACCCAAACCTTAACCCTAACCAAACCAAAACCTAACCCTTACACTAACCCTAACGCCAAGCCTAGTCCTAAACCAAATCCAAACAATAACCCTAATTCTCAACCTAACCCTAAGTGAAAACTTAACACTAACTCTAACCCAAACCATAACTCTATCCAAAAACCTAACCTTAAACCTAAACCAAACCCAAAACTTAACCCTAACACTCACCCTAACACTAAACCTAACCTTGACCCTAACCCTAAACCTAACTCTAACACAAAACCTAACCCTAAAACAAACCCTAACTGTATCCCTAACCCTAACCCTAAACCTAAAAGTAACCCTAACACAAACGCAAACACTAACCCTAACCCTAACCCTAAACCTAACCCAAACCCTAACCCTAAACTTAACCCAAACCCAAACCATAACCGTAACCCTCACCCAAACCATAACCCTAATCCTAACCCTAACCCTAACCCAAACCCTAACCGTAACCCTAACCCTAACCTTAACGCTAACACAAACCCTAACCCTAACCCTAACCCTAATCCTAACCCTACCCCTACCCCAAACACAAAACAAAACCCTAATACTAACACTAAACATAACCCAAACCCAAACCCTAACCCTAACCCTAAACCTAACCCTTACACAAACCCTAACCATAACCAGAACCCAAACCCTAACTCTATCCCTTAACCTAACGCTAACCCTAAACCTTACCCTAATCCAAACGCACACCCTAACCCTAACCCTAACCCTAACCCTAAACCTAACCCAAGCCCTAACACTAAACTTAGCCTAAACTTAACCCTAACCCAAACGCTAAACCTAACCCTAACCCTAACCCTTACACTAATACTAACACTAACCCTTACCCAAACACTAACCTTATCGCAAACCCTCACCCTAAACCTAACCTAAACCCTAAACCTAACCCTAACACTAAACCTAACCCAAAACCAAACCCTAATCCTAACACTAACCCAAACCCTAAACCTAACACTCACCCTAAACCAAACGGAAACCCTAACCCTAACCCTAACCCTAACTCAAACCCTAACCCTAAACCTAACTCTAATACAAACCCTAACCCTAACCCTAACCCAAACCCAAACCCTAACCCTAACCATAAACCTAACCCATCCTCTACCCGTACCCTAACCCTAACAATAAACCTAATACTAAACAAACCCCTAACCCTAACCCTAACCCTTACCCGAACCCAAACATTAACCCTAAAACTAACACTAACCCAAACCTTAACCCTAAACCTAACCCTAACCCAAACCCCAACCCTAACCCTAACCCTAAGCAAAACCCTAAACCTAACCCTAACCCAAACATGAACCCTAAACCTAACCCTAACCCTAACACAAAACCTAAGCCTAAACCAAACCCAAACCCAAACCCTAAACCTAACCCTAACCCTAACCCAAACTCTAACCGTAACTCTAACCCTAACCCTAAACCTAACACTAACCCAAACCCTAACCCTAACCCTAACCCTAACACTAACCTTAACCCAAACATTAAACCTAAACCTAACCCTAACCCAAACCCTAACACTAAACCTATCCCTAACCCGAACCCTAACCCTAACCCTAACCCTAACCCTAACCCTAACCCTAAACCAAAGCCTAAACCGAAACCTAACCCTAACGCAAATCCTCACACTAATCATAACCTAACACACACACTAACCCTAACCTTAACCCTAACCCAAATCCAAACCCTAATCCTAACCCTAACACTAACCCAAACCCAAACCCTAACCCTAACCCTAAACCTAATCCTAACCCTAACCCTAACCCTAACCCTAACCCAAACATTAACCCTAAAACTAACCCTAACCCAAACCCTAACCCTAACCCTAACCCTAACCCTAAACCTAAAAGTAACCCTAACCCAAACGCAAACTCTAACCCTAACCCTAAACCTAAACCTAACCCAAACCTTAACCGTAACCCTAACCCTAACACTAACGCTAACACAAACCCTAACCCTAAACCTAACCCAAACCCAAACCATAACCGTAACCCTCACCCAAACCATAACCATAATCCTAACCCTAACCCTAACCCAAACCCTAAACGTTACCCTAAACCTAACCCTAACGCTAACACAAACCCTAACCCTAACCCTAACCCTAACCCTAACACAAACCCTAACTCTAACCCTAACCCTAACCCTAACCCTAACCCTAACCCAAACCCTAACCCTAACCCTAACCCTAACCCAAACCCTAAACCTAACCCTTAACCTAACCCTAACCCTAACCCAAACTCTAACCGAAACTCTAACCCTAACCCTAACCCTAACTCTAAACCTAACACTAACCCAAAACCTAACACAAACCCTAACCCTAACCCTAACCCTAACCCTAACACAAACCCTAACAATAACCCTAACACAAACCCTAACCCTAACCCTAACCCTAAGCCTAAGCCTAAACCTAACGCTAACACAAACCCTAATCCTAACCCTAACCCTAACCCTATCCCTAACCCTAACCCAAACGCAAACCCTAAACCTAATGCTAACCCTAACCCAAACCCTATCCCTAACCCTAACCCTTATCCAAACCCTAAATCTAACCCTAACCCTAACCCGAACCAAAACCTAAACCTAACCCAAACCCTGACCATAACACTAACACTAACCCAAACCCTAAACCTAACCCTAACCCTAACCCAAACTCTAACCGTAACTCTAACCCTAACCCTAACCCTAACCCTAAATCTAACACTAACCCAAACCCTAACACTAACCCTAACCCTAACCCTAACCCTAACCCTAACCCTAAACCTAACCCTAACCCAAACCCTAACCCTAACCCTAAACCTAAACCTAACCCAAACCTTAACCGTAACCCTAACCCTAACCCTAACGCTAACACAAACCCTAACCCTAAACCTAACCCAAACCCAAACCATAACCGTAACCCTCACCCAAACCATAACCATAATCCTAACCCTAACCCTAACCCAAACCCTAAACGTTACCCTAAACCTAACCCTAACGCTAACACAAACCCTAACCCTAACCCTAACCCTAACCCTACCCCAAACGCTAACTCTAACCCTAACCCTAACCCTAACCCTAACCCTACCCCAAACCCTAACCCTAACCCTAACCCTAACCCAAACTCTAACCGTAACTCTAAACCTAACCCTAACCCTAACTCTAAACCTAACACTAACCCAAAACCTAACACAAACCCTAACCCTAACCCTTACCCTAAGCCTAACCCTAAACCTAGCGCTAACCCAAACCCTGACCCTAACCCTATCCCTAACCCTATCCCTAACCCTAACCCAAACGCAAACCCTAAACCTAATGCTAACCCTAACCCAAACCCTATCCCTAACCCTAACCCTTATCCAAACCCTAAATCTAACCCTAACCCTAACCCGAACCAAAACCTAAACCTAACCCAAACCCTGACCATAACACTAACACTAACCCAAACCCTAAACCTAACCCAAACCCAAACCCTAATCCTAACACTAACCCTAACCCTAATCATAACCCACACCCTAACCGAAACGCAAACCCTAACCCTTACCTAACCCTAATCCAAACCCTAACCCTATCCCTAACCGTAACCATAATCCTAACCCTAACGTTAAACCAAACACTAACCCTAATGCTAACCCTAACACTAACCGTAACCCAAACCCTTACCCTAACAGTAAACCTAAACCTAACCCTTACCCAAACCCAAAACATAACCCTAACCCTAACCCTAACCTTAACACCAACCCTAACCCTGACACTAATCTTAGCCCTAACCATAACCCAAACCCCTACCCTAACCCTAACCCTAATCCTAACCCTAACTCTAACCCTAAACCTAAGCCTAACCCATATCTTAAGCCTAGTCCTTACCCTAACTGTAACCCTAACGCAAACCCTAAACCTAACCCTAAGCGTAAACCTAAACCTAACTCAAACTCTACCCCTAATCCTAACCCTAACACTAACGATAACACCAAACAAACCCTTACCCTAACCCTAACCCTAACCCCAAACCAAACCCTAACCCTAACCTTAACCCTAACCGTAACACTAACACTAACCCAAATCCTAAACCTATACCAAACCTAACCGAAACCCTAATCCTAACCCTAATCCTAACCCTAACCCAAACCCAAACCCAAACCCTAACACTAACCCTAACCCAAACAGTAAATCTAATCATAACCTTAACCCTAACCCAAACCCTAACCCTAACCCTAACCCTAACCCAAACCCTAACCTAAACCATAACTCTATCCTTAACTTCACCCTTACCATAAACCTAACTGTAACCCAAGCATCACACCCTAAACCTAACCCTAAACCTAACCCAAAACGTAACCGAAACCCTAACACTAAACCTAACTCTATCCCTAACGCTAATCCAAACCCTAACCCAAACCCTAACCCTAACCCTAACCCTAACCCTAAAGCTAAAAGTAACGCTAACCCAAACGCAAACCCTAACCCTAACCCTAAACCTAAACCTAACCCAAACCCTAACCGTAACCCTAACCCTAACCCTAACCCTAACGCTAACACAAACCCTAACCCTAAACCTAACCCAAACCCAAACCATAACCGTAACCCTCACCCAAACCATAACCCTAATCATAACCCTAACCCTAACCCAAACCCTAAACGTAACCCTAACCCTAACCCTAACGCTAACACAAACCCTAACCCTAACCCTAACCCTAACCCTAACCCTAATACTAACACTAACCCTTACCCAAACACTTACCTTATCGCAAACCCTCACCATAAACCTAACCTAAACCCTAACACTAACCCTAAACCTAACCGTAACCCAAACCCAAACCCTAACCCTAACCATAACCCTAAACCATCCTCTACACGTACCCTAACCCTAACACTAAACCTAATACTAAACAAACCCCTAACCCTATAACTAAATCTTA
>JAJHUQ010000045.1:5600000-5602500 GCA_035773235.1 Eospalax fontanierii | reverse complement strand
TGACCATAACACTAACCCTAATCCAAACCCTAAACCTAACCCTAACCCTAACCCAAACATTAACCCTAAACCTAACGCTAACCCTAAAGCTAACCATAAACCTAACCTTAACCCAAACCCTAACCCTAACGCTAACACAAACCCTAACCCTAAACCTAACCCAAACCCAAACCATAACCGTAACCCTCACCCAAACCATAACCATAATCCTAACCCTAACCCTAACCCAAACCCTAAACGTTACCCTAAACCTAACCCTAACGCTAAAACAAACCCTAACCCTAACCCTAACCCTAACCCTAACACAAACCCTAACTCTAACCCTAACCCTAACCCTAACCCTAACCCTAACCCAAACCCTAACCCTAACCCTAACCCTAACCCAAACCCTAAACCTAACCCTAAACCTAACCCTAACCCTAACCCAAACTCTAAAGGTAACTCTAACCCTAACCCTAACCCTAACTCTAAACCTAACCCTAACCCTAAACCTAACACTAACCCAAACCCTAACCCTAACCCTAACCCTAACACTAACCTTAACCCAAACATTAAACCTAAACCTAACCCTAACCCAAACCCTAACACTAAACCTATCCCTAACCCGAACCCTAACACTAACCCTAACCCTAACCCTAACCCTAACCCTAAACCAAAGCCTAAACCGAAACCTAACCCTAACCCAAATCCTCACACTAATCCTAAACCTAACACACACCCTAACCCTAACCTTAACCCTAACCCAAATCCAAACCCTAACCCTAACCCTAACACTAACCCAAACCCAAACCCTAACCCTAACCCTAACCCTAATCCTAACCCTAACACTAACCCTAACACTAACCCAAACATTAACCCTAAAACTAACCCTAACCCAAACCCTAAGCCTAAACCTAACCCTAACCCTAACCCTAACACAAAACCTAACCCTAAAACAAACCCTAAACCTATCCCTAACCCTAACCGTAAACCTAAATGTAACCCTAACCCAAACGCAAACCCTAACCCTAACCCTAAACCTAAACCTAACCCAAACCTTAACCGTAACCCTAACCCTAACCCTAACGCTAACACAAACCCTAACCCTAAACCTAACCCAAACCCAAACCATAACCGTAACCCTCACCCAAACCATAACCATAATCCTAACCCTAACCCTAACCCAAACCCTAAACTTTACCCTAAACCTAACCCTAACGCTAACACAAACCCTAACCCTAACCCTAACCCTAACCCTAACACAAACCCTAACTCTAACCCTAACCCTAACCCTAACCTAACCCTAACCCAAACCCTAACCCTAACCCTAACCCTAACCCTAACCCAAACCCTAAACCTAACCCTAAACCTAACCCTAACCCTAACCCAAACTCTAACCGTAACTCTAACCCTAACCCTAACCCTAACTCTAAACCTAACACTAACCCAAAACCTAACACAAACCCTAACCCTAACCCTAACCCTAACCCTAACCCAAACCCTAACACTAACCCTAACACAAACCCTAACCCTAACCCTAACCCTAAGCCTAAGCCTAAACCTAACGCTAACACAAACCCTAACCCTAACCCTAACCCTAACCCTATCCCTAACCCTAACCCAAACGCAAACCCTAAACCTAATGCTAACCCTAACCCAAACCCTATCCCTAACCCTTATCCAAACCCTAAATCTAACCCTAATCCTAACCCGAACCAAAACCTAAACCTAACCCAAACCCTGACCATAACACTAACACTAACCCAAACCCTAAACCTAACCCTAACCCTAACCCAAACTCTAACCGTAACTCTAACCCTAACCCTAACCCTAAACCTAACACTAACCCAAACCCTAACACTAACCCTAACCCTAACCCTAACCCTAAGCCTAAGCCTAAACCTAACGCTAACACAAACCCTAACCCTAACCCTAAGCCTAACCCTAACCCTAACCCAAACGCAAACCCTAAACCTAATGCTAACACTAACCCAAACCCTATCCCTAACCCTAACCCTTACCCAAACCCTAAATCTAACCCTAACCCTAACCCGAACCAAAACCTAAACCTAACCCAAACCCTGACCATAACACTAACCCTAATCCAAACCCTAAACCTAACCCTAACCCTAACCCAAACATTAACCCTAAACCTAACGCTAACCCTAACGCTAACCATAAACCTAACCTTAACCCAAACCCTAACCCTAACCCTAACCTTAACCCAAACCCTAACCCTAATCCTAACCCTAACCCAAACCCAAACCCTAACCCTAATCCTAACTCAAACCCTAACCCTAACCCTAACACTAACCCTAACCCTAAACCTAACCCTAACCCTAATACAAACATTAACCCTAAACCTAACGCAAACCCTAACCCTAACCCTAAACCTAAACCTAACCCAAACCTTAACCGTAACCCTAACCCTAACCCTAACGCTAACACAAACCCTAACCCTAAACCTAACCCAAACCCAAACCATAACCGTAACCCTCACCCTAACCCTAACCCAAACCCT
>JAJHUQ010000045.1:5575000-5587500 GCA_035773235.1 Eospalax fontanierii | reverse complement strand
CCCTAACATTAAACCTAACACTAAACCTAACCCAAACTCTAACTGTAACTCTAACCCTAACCCAAACCCAAATCCTAACCCTAACCCTAAGCCTAACCCTAACCGTAACCCTAAATATAACCCTAACCCTAACTCTAACGCTAACCCTAACCCAATCCAAACCCTAACACTAAACTTAACCCTAACCCTAACCCTAAGTCTAAACCAAACCCTAACCCTAACCCTAACGCAAACCCTAAGCCAAACACAAACCCTAACCCTAACCCTAACCCTAACAATAAACCTAACCCTAACCGAAACCCAAACACTGATCCTAACCATAACCCAAACCCTAACCCTAACACTAATTCTAACCCAAACCCTAACCATAACCCTAATCCTAAACCTAACCCTAACCCAAACCCTAACCCTAACCCTAATCCTAAACCTAACCCTAACCCAAACCATAAACCTAAACCTAACCGTAACCCTAACCCTAACCCTAACCCAAACACTAACCCTAACCATAACCCTAAACCTACCCCTAACCCTAATTCTAACCCTAACCCTAACCATAAACAATACCCATACCCTAATCCCAGGGTAGCCTTGAACTGATAATCCTCCTGCTTCACCCCCAAGAGTTGAGTTGTACCTTTTTAAGAGCAAAGATTAGATTCTGCAACAATGAAAAGGAAAATATTTTCCCTCAGAGAGAACGATGCCCAAAGTAGTTTTCTGATTCAAATGTAGCTTATAGTCCTGAAGAATCCAATATGAATAATACGGTAATTTCTAAAAAGAATGAATTTGGTTATTTAGGTAACCACGTACAATCCTGGCAAGAGTTGCAGGACTGGGAAGCAACCTTGGCATGACTTGACCAGTGGAGGAGCACCTGCTCTGAAGCTGTGATAGACAGGCAGAGCTTTGCAAGTGAGTGCTGAGTGCTATTGGTCAGTCTCCTTTCATTGGTGTCTGATGTGGCCAGGAGTGCTGAGGTCACAGAATCTTGGACTAAGATTCTGGAACTCCAAGAGACAGTGACCTGGCAAAGCATTGTTTAGGGTGTTGCTAGGTGGCAAACCCTCTCAGATGAATTGCTGCAAAACACAGAGGTTTCTTGGTGGTAGGCTCTAGTGTTTGGGTGACAAGTTTGGAGAGATTTACTTGACTTTAGGTTAAAGTTCTAGTGTTTGACAAAAAGAAGCAGCCAGGAGACGAAGGGAGGAGGATGGGAGACGGTGGTGTGGCCTGCTAGCCCTGCACAGGGCCTCCACATACAGGACCTCTACTAAAACGCCTAACTCTACTAACCCTAACCCTAACCCTAACCCTAACCCTAACCCTAACCCTAACCCTAACACTAACCTAACACTAACCCTATACCTAACCCTAACCCTAACCCAAACATTAACCTAAACCTAAACCTAACCCAAACCCTTAACCTAAACCTAACCCTAACCCAAACCCTAACCCTAACCCTAACCCAAACGCTAACCCTAACCCTAACCCTAACCCTAACACTAACCCTAACCCAAACCCAAACCCTAATCCTAACACTAACCCTAACCCTAACCATAACCCTCACCCTAACCCAAACGCAAACCCTAACTCTTACCTAACCTTAATCCAAACCCTAACCCTAACCCTAACCCTAACCATAATCCTAACCCTAACGTTAAACCAAACACTAACCCTAATGCTAACCCTAACCCTAACCGTAACCCAAACCCTTACCCTAACACTAAACCTAAACCTAACCCTAACACAAACCCAAAACATAACCCTAACCCTAACCATAACCTTAACACAAACCCTAACCCTGACACTAATCTTAGCCCTAACCATTACCCAAACCCTTACCCTAACCCTAACCCAAACCATAACCCTCCCCTAACCCAAACGCAAACCCTAACCCTTACCTAACCCTAATCCAAACTCTAACCCTAACCCTAACCCTAACCCTAACCATAATCCTAACCCTAACGTGAAACCAAACACTAACCCTAATGCTAACCCTAACCCTAACCGTAACCCATACCCTTACCCTAATAGTAAACCTATACCTATCCCTAACCCTAACCCAAACCCAAAACATAACCCTAACCCTAACCATAACCTTAACACAAACCCTAACCCTGACACTAATCTTAGCCCTAACCATAACCCAAACCCTTACCCTAACCCTAACCCAAACCCTAACCCTAATCCTAACCCTAACTCTAACCCTAAACCTAAGCCTAACCCAAATCCTAAGCCTAGTCTTAATCCTAACTGTAACCCTAACGCAAACCCTAAACCTAACCCTAAGCGTAAACCTAACCCTAACTCAAACTCTACCCCCTAATCCTAACCCTAACACTAACCCTAACACAAAACAAACCCTTACCCTAACCCTAACCCTAACCCCAAACCAAACCCTAACCCTAACCTTAACCCTAACCGTAACACTAACACTAACCCAAACCCTAAACCTATACCAAACCTAACCGAAACCCTAACCCTAACCCTAACCCTAACCCTAACCCAACCCCACACCCAAACCCTAACACTAACCCTAACCCAAACCGTAAATCTAATCATAACCTTAACCCTAACCCAAACCCTAACCCTAACCCTAACCCTAACCCAAACCATAACCTAAACCATAACTCTATCCTTAACTTCACCCTTACCATAAACCTAACTGTAACCCAAGCATCACACCCTAAACCTAACCCTAAACCTAACCCAAAACGTAACCGAAACCCTAACACTAAACCTAACTCTATCCCTAACGCTAATCCAAACCCTAAACCAAACCCTAACCCTAACCCTAACCCTAACCCTAAACCTAAAAGTAACCCTAACCCAAACGCAAAACCTAACCCTAACCCTAAACCTAAACCTAACCCAAACCCTAACCGTAACCCTAACCCTAACCCTAACGCTAACACAAACCCTAACCCTAAACCTAACCCAAACCCAAACCATAACCGTAACCCTCACCCAAACCATAACCCTAATCATAACCGTAACCCTAACCCAAACCCTAAACGTAACCCTAACCCTAACCCTAACGCTAACACAAAACCTAACCCTAACCCTAACCCTAACCCAAAACCTAACTCTAACCCTAACCCTAACCCAAACCCAAACTCAAACCATAACCGTAATCCTCACCCAAACCATAACCCTAATCATAACCCTAACCCTAACCCAAACCCTAAACCTAACCCTAATCCTAACCCTAACCGTAACCCTTACCCTAACCCTAAACCTAAACGTAACCCAAACCCAAACGCAAACCCTAACCCTAACCCTAACCCTAACCCAAACCCTAACCGTAACCCTAACCCTCACCCTAAACCTAACCTAAACCCTAACCCTAACCCTAACCCTAACCCTAACCCCAACCCAAACCCAAACCCTAACCCTAACCATAACCCTAAACCATCCTCTACACGTACCCTAACCCTAACACTAAACCTAATACTAAACAAACCCCTAACCCTATAACTAAACCTTACCCTAACCCAAACATTAACCCTAAAACTAACCCTAACCCAAACCCTAACACTAAACCTAACCCTAACCCAAACCCTTATCCTAAACCTAAACCTAACCCAAACCCTAACCCTAACCCTAACCCAAACATTAACCCTAAACCTAACGCTAACCCAAACGCTAACCCTAAACCTAACCCTAGCCCAAAACCTAACCCTAAACCTAACCCTAACACAAACCCTTACCCTAACCCAAACCCAAACCCTAAACCTAACCCTAATCCTAACCCAAACTCTAACCGTAACTCTAACCCTAACCCTAATCCTAACCCTAACCTAACACTAACCCAAACCCTAACACTAACCCTAACCCTAAACCTAGCCCTAACCCTAACCCAAACATTAAACCTAAACCTAACGCTAACCCAAACCCTAACACTAACCCTAACATAAACCCTAACCCTAACCCTAACCCTAAGCCTAAGCCTAAATCTAACGCTAACACAAACCCTAACCCTAACCCTAACAATAACCCTAACCCTAACCCTAACCCAAACCCTAACCCTAACCCAAACTCAAACCCTAAACCTAATGCTAACCCTAAACCAAACCCTATCCCTAACCCTAACCCTTATCCAAACCTAAATCTAACCCTAACCCTAACCCGAACCAAAACCTAAACCTAACCCAAACCCTGACCCTAACACTAACCCTAACCCAAACCCTAAACCTAACCCTAACCCTAACCCTAACCCTAAACCTAAACGTAACCCTAACCCAAACGCAAACCCTAACCCTAACCCTAACCCTAAACCTAACACTAACCCAAACCCTAACACTAACCCTAACCCTAACCCTAACCCTAACCCTAACCCTAACCCTAACCAAACCAAAACCTAACCCTTCCACTAACCCTAACCCCAAGCCTAATCCTAAACCAAACCCAAACAAGAACCCTAATTCTCAACCTAACCCTAAGTGAAAACCTAACACTAACCCTAACCCAAACCATTACTCTATCCAAAAACCTAACCTTAAAGCTAAACCAAACCCAAAACTTCACCCTAACACTAACCCTAACACTAAACCTAACCTTGACCCTAACCATAAACCTAACCCTAACACAAAACCTAACCCTAAAACAAACCCTAACCCTATCCCTAACCCTAACCCTAAACCTAAAAGTAACCCTAACCCAAACGCAAACCCTAACCCTAACCCTAACCCTAAACCTAACCCAAACCCTAACCCTAAACCTAACCCAAACCCAAACCATAACCGTAACCCTCACCCAAACCATAACCCTAATCCTAACCCTAACCCTAACCCAAACCCTAACCGTAACCCTAACCCTAACCTTAACGCTAACACAAACACTAACCCTAACCCTAACCCTAACCCTAACCCAAACCCTAACTCTAACCCTAACGCTAACCCAAACCCAAACCCTAACCCTAACCCTAACCCTAACACAAACCCTAACCCTAACCCTAACCCAAACCCTAACCCTAATGCTAACCCTAACCCAAACCATATTCTTAACCCTAAACCTAACCCAAACACTAACCAAAACCCTAACCCTAACCCGAACCAAAACTTAACCCTAACGCAATCCCAAACCCTAACCCTAACCCTAACACTAACCGTAACCCACACCCTAAACCTAACCCTAACATTAACCCAAACATTATCCCTGACCCTAACCCTAACCTAAACCCTAAATCTAAACTTAACCCTATCCCAAACCTAACCCTAACCCTAATCCTAATCCAAACCCTAACCCTAACCCTAATCCTCACTCTAACCCTAACCCAAAACAAATCCTAACCCGATCCCAAAACCTAACCCTAATTAAAACCCAAACACTGACCCTAACCTTACCCCAAAAAATAACTATATCCATAAACCTGACCCTAACCCTGTCCCAAACCCAAACACTAACCTTAACACTAACCCTAACCCTAAGCCAAACCCTAAAACTTACCCTAACCCTAACCCTAACCATAACCCAAACCCTCACCCAAAGGCTCACCCCAAACCTAAACCTAACCCAAACCCTAAACCTAACCCAAACCCTAACCCTAACCCTAAACCTAACCCTAACCCAAATCCAAAACGAAAACCTAACCCTAACCCTAATCCTAACCCTAACCCAAACCCAAACCCTAACCCTAACCCAAAACCTAACCCTAACCCAAACCCTAAACCTATCCCAAACCCTAACCCTAACCCTAAAACAAACCCTAACCCTAACCCTAACCCTAAATCAAACACTAACCCAAACCCTAACCCTAACCCAAACCCTAACTCTAAACCTAAGCCTAACTCAAACCGTAACCCTAACACTAATCCTAACCCTAACCCTAAAACAAACCATAACCCTAACCCTAACTCTAATCCAAACCCTAACCCTAACCCTAACCCTAACACTAACACTAATTCTAACCCAAACCCTAACCGTATCCCTAACATTCACACTAACTGAAACATTAACCCTAAACCTAACCCAAACCCAAACTCTAACCCTAAACCTAACCCTAACCAAATCCATAACCCTAAACCTAACCCTAACACAAACTCTAACCCTAACTCTAACCCAAACCCAAACCCCAACCCTAACATTAAACCTAACCCTAAACTTAACCCAAACTCGAACCCTAACCCTAACCCTTACCCTAACCCAAACCCAAATCCTAACCCTAACCCTTAGCCTAACCCTTACCGTAAACCTAAATATAACCCTAACCCTAAACCTAACCCTAACCCAGTCCAAACCCTAACACTAAACTTAACCCTAACCCTAACCCTAAGCCTAAACCAAACACTAACTCTAACACTAACGCAAACCCTAACCCAAACACAAACCCTAACCCTAACCCTAACCCTAACAATAAACCTAACCCTAACCCAAACCCAAACACTGACCCTAACCCTAACCCTCACCCTAACCCAAACCCTAACCCTAACACTAATTCTAACCCAAACCCTAACCCTAACCCTAATCCTAAACCTAACCCTAACCCAAACCCTAACCCTAACCCTAATCCTAAACCTAACCCTAACCCAAACCATAACCCTAAACCTAACCGTAACCCTAACCCTAACCCTAACCCAAACACTAACCCTAACCATAACCCTAAACCAACCCCTAACCCTAATTCTAACCCTAACCCTAACCATAAACATTACCCATACCCTAATCCCAGGGTAGCCTTGAACTGATAATCCTCCTGCTTCACCCCCAAGAGTTGAGTTATACTTTTTTAAGAGCAAAGATTAGATTCTGCAACAATGAAAAGGAAAATATTTTCCCTCATAGAGAACGATGCCCAAAGTAGTTTTCTGATTCAAATGTAGCTTATAGTCCTGAAGAATCCAATATGAATAATATGGTAATTTCTAAAAAGAATGAATTTGGTTATTTAGGTAACCACGTACAATCCTGGCAAGAGTTGCAGGACTGGGAAGCAACCTTGGCATGACTTGACCAGTGGAGGAGCACCTGCTCTGAAGCTGTGATAGACAGGCAGAGCTTTGCAAGTGAGTGCTGAGTGCTATTGGTCAGTCTCCTTTCATTGGTGTCTAATGTGGCCAGGAGTGCTGAGGTCACAGAATCTTGGACTAAGATTCTGGAACTCCAAGAGACAGTGACCTGGCAAAGCATTGTTTAGGGTGTTGCTAGGTGGCAAACCCTCTCAGATGAATTGCTGCAAAACACAGAGGTTTCTTGGTGGTAGGCTCTAGTGTTTGGGTGACCAGTTTGGAGAGATTTACTTGACTTTAGGTCAAAGTTCTAGTGTTTGACAAAAAGAAGCAGCCAGGAGACGATGGGAGGAGGAGGGGAGACGGTGGTGTGCCCTGCTAGCCCTGCACAGGGCCTCCACATACAGGACCTCTACTAAAACGCCTAACTCTACTAACCCTAACCCTAACCCTAACCCTAACCCTAACCCTAACCCTAACCCTAAACCTAAACCTAACCCAAACCCTTAACCTAAACCTAACCCTAACCCAAACCCTAACCCTAACCCTAACCCAAACCCAAACCCTAACCCTAACCCTAACACTAACCCTAACCCAAACCCAAACCCTAATCCTAACACTAACCCTAACCCTAACCATAACCCTCACCCTAACCGTAACCCAAACCCTTAACCTAACAGTAAACCTAAACCTAACCCAAACCGAGACCCAAAACATAACCCTAACCCTAACCATAACCTTAACACAAACCCTAACCCTGACACTAATCTTAGCCCTAGCCATAACCCAAACCCTTACCCTAACCCTAACCCAAACCCTAACCCTAATCCTAACCCTAACTCTAACCCTAAACCTAAGCCTAACCCAAATCCTAAGCCTAGTCCTAACCCTAACTGTAACCCTAACACAAGCCCTAACCCTAACCCTAACCCTAACCCTAACCCAAACCCTAACCCTAGCCCTAACCCTAACCCTAACACTAACCTAACACTAACCCTATACCTAACCCTAACCCTAACCCAAACATTAACCCTAAACCTAAACCTAACCCAAACCCTTAACCTAAACCTAACCCTAACCCAAACCCTAACCCTAACCCTAACTCAAACCCTAACCCTAACCCTAACCCTAACCCTAACACTAACCCTAACCCAAACCCAAACCCTAATCCTAACACTAACCCTAACCCTAACCATAACCCACACCCTAACCCAAACGCAAACCCTAACCCTTACCTAACCCTAATCCAAACCCTAACCCTAACCCTAACCGTAACCATAATCCTAACCCTAACGTTAAACCAAACACTAACCCTAATGCTAACCCTAACACTAACCGTAACCCAAACCCTTACCCTAACAGTAAACCGAAACCTAACCCTAACCCAAATCCTCACACTAATCCTAAACCTAACACACACCCTAACCCTAACCTTAACCCTAACCCAAATCCAAACCCTAACCCTAACCCTAACACTAACCCAAACCCAAACCCTAACCGTAAACCTAACCCTAACCCTAACCCTAACCCTAACCCAAACCCTAACCCTAACCCTAACCCTAATCCAAACCCTAACCCTAACCCAAACCTTAACCCTAACCAAACCAAAACCTAACCCTTACACTAACCCAAACGCCAAGCCTAGTCCTAAACCAAATCCAAACAATAACCCTAATTCTCAACCTAACCCTAAGTGAAAACCTAACACTAACTCTAACCCAAACCATAACTCTATCCAAAAACCTAACCTTAAACCTAAACCAAACCCAAAACTTAACCCTAACACTCACCCTAACACTAAACCTAACCTTGACCCTAACCCTAAACCTAACTCTAACACAAAACCTAACCCTAAAACAAACGCTAACCGTATCCCTAACCCTAACCCTAAACCTAAAAGTAACCCTAACACAAACGCAAACACTAACCCTAACCCTCACCCTAAACCTAACCCAAACCCTAACCCTAAACTTAACCCAAACCCAAACCATAACTGTAACCCTCACCCAAACCATAACCCTAATCCTAACCCTAACCCTAACCCAAACCCTAACCGTAACCCTAACCTTAACCTTAACGCTAACACAAACCCTAACCCTAACCCTAACCCTAACCCTAACCCTAACCCTAACCCAAACACAAACCAAAACCCTAATACTAACACTAAACCTAAACCAAACCCAAACCCTAAACCTAACCCTAAACCTAACCCTTACACAAACCCTAACCATAACCAGAACCCAAACCCTAACTCTATCCCTTAACCTAACCCTAACCCTAAACCTTACCCTAATCCAAACGCACACCCTAACCCTAACCCTAACCCTAAACCTAACCCAAGCCTTAACACTAAACTTAGCCTAAACTTAACCCTAACCCAAACGCTAAACCTAACCCTAACCCTAACCCTTACACTAATACTAACACTAACCCTTACCCAAACACTAACCTTATCGCAAACCCTCACCCTAAACCTAACCTAAACCCTAACCCTAACACTAAACCTAACCCAAAACCAAACCCTAATCCTAACACTAACCCTAACCCTAACCCTAACACTCACCCTAAACCAAACGGAAACCCTAACCCTAACCCTAACTCAAACCCTAACCCTAAACCTAACTCTAATACAAACCCTAACCCTAACCCTAACCCAAACCCAAACCCTAACCCTAACCATAACCCTAACCCATCCTCTACCCGTACCCTAACCCTAACAATAAACCTAATACTAAACAAACCCCTAACCCTAACCCTAACCGTTACCCGAACCCAAACATTAACCCTAAAACTAACACTAACCCAAACCTTAACCCTAAACCTAACCCTAACCCAAACCCCAACCCTAACCCTAACCCTAAGCAAAACCCTAAACCTAACCCTAACCCAAACATGAACCCTAAACCTAACCCTAACCCTAACACAAACCCTAAGCCTAAACCAAACCCAAACCCAAACCCTAAACCTAACCCTAACCCTAACCCAAACTCTAACCGTAATTCTAACCCTAACCCTAAACCTAACACTAACCCAAACCCTAACCCTAACCCTAACCCTAACACTAACCTTAACCCAAACATTAAACCTAAACCTAACCCTAACCCAAACCCTAACACTAACCTATCCCTAACCCGAACCCTAACACTAACCCTAACCCTAACCCTAACCCTAACCCTAAACCAAAGCCTAAACCGAAACCTAACCCTAACCCAAATCCTCACACTAATCCTAAACCTAACACACACCCTAACCCTAACATTAACCCTAACCCAAATCCAAACCCTAACCCTAACCCTAACACTAACCCAAACCCAAACCCTAACCCTAACCCTAACCCTAACCCTAATCCTAACCCTAACCCTAACCCTAACCCTAACCCAAACATTAACCCTAAAACTAACCCTAACCCAAACCCTAACCCTAACCCTAACCCTAAACCTAAAAGTAACCCTAACCCAAACGCAAACTCTAACCCTAACCCTAACCCTAAACCTAACCCAAACCTTAACCGTAACCCTAACCCTAACACTAACGCTAACACAAACCCTAACCCTAAACCTAACCCAAACCCAAACCATAACCGTAACCCTCACCCAAACCATAACCATAATCCTAACCCTAACCCTAACCCAAACCCTAAACGTTACCCTAAACCTAACCCTAACGCTAACACAAACCCTAACCCTAACCCTAACCCTAACCCTAACCCTAACACAAACCCTAACTCTAACCCTAACCCTAACCCTAACCCTAACCCTAACCCAAACCCTAACCCTAACCCTAACCCTAACCCAAACCCTAAACCTAACCCTAAACCTAAGCCTAACCCTAACCCAAACTCTAACCGTAACCCTCACCCCAACCCTAACCCTAACTCTAAACCTTACACTAACGCTAAACCTAACCCAAACCCTAACCCTAACCCTAACCCTAACCCTAACCCAAACCCTAACACTAACCCTAACACAAACCCTAACCCTAACCCTAACCCTAAGCCTAAGCCTAAACCTAACGCTAACACAAACCCTAACCCTAACCGTAACCCTAACCCTATCCCTAACCCTAACCCAAACGCAAACCCTAAACCTAATGCTAACCCTAACCCAAACCCTATCCCTAACCCTAACCCTTATCCAAACCCTAAATCTAACCCTAACCGTAACCGGAACCAAAACCTAAACCTAACCCAAACCCTGACCATAACACTAACACTAACCCAAACCCTAAACCTAACCCTAACCCTAACCCAAACTCTAACCGTAACTCTAACCCTAACCCTAACCCTAAACCTAACACTAACCCAAACCCTAACACTAACCCTAACCCTAACCCTAACCCTAACCCTAAGCCTAAGCCTAAACCTAACGCTAACACAAACCCTAAACCTAACCCTAAGCCTAACCCTAACCCTAACCCAAACGCAAACCCTAAACCTAATGCTAACACTAACCCAAACCCTATCCCTAACCCTAACCCTTACCCAAACCCTAAATCTAACCCTAACCCTAACCCGAACCAAAACCTAAACCTAACCCAAACCCTGACCATAACACTAACCCTAATGCAAACCCTAAACCTAACCCTAACCCTAACCCAAACATTAACCCTAAACCTAACGCTAACCCTAACGCTAACCATAAACCTAACCTTAACCCAAACCCTAACCCTAACCCTACCCTTAACCCAAACCCTAACCCTAATCCTAACCCTAACCCAAACCCAAACCCTAACCCTAAACCTAACTCAAACCCTAACCCTAACCCTAACACTAACCCTAACCCTAAACCTAACCCTAACCCTAATACAAACATTAACCCTAAACCTAACGCAAACCCTAACCCTAACCCTAAACCTAAACCTAACCCAAACCTTAACCGTAACCCTAACCCTAACCCTAACGCTAACACAAACCCTAACCCTAAACCTAACCCAAACCCAAACCATAACCGTAACCGTCACCCAAACCATAACCATAATCCTAACCCTAACCCTAACCCAAACCCTAAACGTTACCCTAAACCTAACCCTAACGCTAACACAAACCCTAACCCTAACCCTAACCCTAACCCTAACACAAACCCTAACTCTAACCCTAACCCTAACCCTAACCCTAACCCTAACCCAAACCCTAACCCTAACCCTAACCCTAACCCAAACCCTAAACCTAACCCTAAACCTAACCCTAACCCTAACCCAAACTCTAACCGTAACTCTAACCCTAACCCTAACCCTAACTCTAAACCTAACACTAACCCAAAACCTAACACAAACCCTAACCCTAACCCTAACCCTAACCCAAACCCTAACACTAACCCTAACACAAACCCTAACCCTAACCCTAACCCTAAGCCTAAGCCTAAACCTAACGCTAACACAAACCCTAACCCTAACCCTAACCCTAACCCTATCCCTAACCCTAACCCTAAACCTAAACCTAACCAAAACCTAAACCTAACCCAAACCCTGACCATAACACTAACACTAACCCAAACCCTAAACCTAACCCAAACCAAAACCCTAATCCTAACACTAACCCTAACCCTAACCATA
>JAJHUQ010000045.1:5562500-5570000 GCA_035773235.1 Eospalax fontanierii | reverse complement strand
CCTTACCCTAACCCTAACCCTAACCCTAACCCTAACCCAAACCCTAAACCTAACCCTAAACCTAACCCTAACCCTAACCCAAACTCTAACCGTAACTCTAACCCTAACCCTAACCCTAACTCTAAACCTAACACTAACCCAAAACCTAACACAAACCCTAACCCTAACCCTAACCCTAACCCTAACCCAAACCCTAACACTAACCCTAACACAAACCCTAACCCTAACCCTAACCCTAAGCCTAAGCCTAAACCTAACGCTAACACAAACCCTAACCCTAACCCTAACCCTAACCCTATCCCCAACCCTAACCCAAACCCAAACCCTAAACCTAACCCGAACCCTAACCCAAACCCTATCCGTAACCCTAACCCTTATCCAAACCCTAAATCTAACCCTAACCCTAACCCGAACCAAAACCTAAACCTAACCCAAACCCTGACCATAACACTAACACTAACCCAAACCCTAAACCTAACCCTAACCCTAACCCAAACTCTAACCGTAACTCTAACCCTAACCCTAACCCTAGCCCTAAACCTAACACTAACCCAAACCCTAACACTAACCCTAACCCTAACCCTAACCCTAAGCCTAAGCCTAAACCTAACGCTAACACAAACCCTAACCCTAAACCTAAGCCTAACCCTAACCCTAACCCAAACGCAAACCCTAAACCTAATGCTAACACTAACTCAAACACTATCCCTAACCCTAACCCTTACCCAAACCCTAAATCTAACCCTAACCCTAACCCGAACCAAAACCTAAACCTAACCCAAACCCTGACCATAACACTAACCCTAATCCAAACCCTAAACCTAACCCTAACCCTAACCCAAACATTAACCCTAAACCTAACGCTAACCCTAAAGCTAACCATAAACCTAACCTTAACCCAAACCCTAACCCTAACCCTAACCTTAACCCAAACCCTAACCCTATCCGTAACCCTAACCCTAAACCTAAAAGTAACCCTAACCCAAACGCAAACCCTAACCCTAACCCTAAACCTAAACCTAACCCAAACCTTAACCGTAACCCTAACCCTAACCCTAACGCTAACACAAACCCTAACCCTAAACCTAACCCAAACCCAAACCATAACCGTAACCCTCACCCAAACCATAACCATAATCCTAACCCTAACCCTAACCCAAACCCTAAACGTTACCCTAAACCTAACCCTAACGCTAACACAAACCCTAACCCTAACCCTAACCCTAACCCTAACACAAACCCTAACTCTAACCCTAACCCTAACCCTAACCCTAACCCTAACCCAAACCCTAACCCTAACCCTAACCCTAACCCAAACCCTAAACCTAAGCCTAAACCTAACCCTAACCCTAACCCAAACTCCACCCCTAACTCCAACCCTGACCCTAACCCTAACTCTAAACCTAACCCTCACCCTAACCCTAACCCTAACCCAAACCCTAACCCTAACCTAACCCTAACACTAACACTAACCTTAACCCAAACATTAAACCTAAACCTAACCCTAACCCTAACCCAAACCCTAACACTAAACCTATCCCTAACCCGAACCCTAACACTAACCCTAACCCTAACCCTAACCCTAACCCTAAACCAAAGCCTAAACCGAAACCTAACCCTAACCCAAATCCTCACACTAATCCTAAACCTAACACACACCCTAACCCTAAACTTAACCCTAACCCAAATCCAAACCCTAACCCTAACCCTAACACTAACCCAAACCCAAACCCTAACCCTAACCCTAACCCTAACCCTAATCCTAACCCTAACCCTAACCCTAACCCCAACACAAAACCTAACCCTAAAACAAACCCTAACCCTATCCCTAACCCTAACCCTAAACCTAAAAGTAACCCTAACCCAAACGCAAACCCTAACCCTAACCCTAAACCTAAACCTAACCCAAACCTTAACCGTAACCCTAACCCTAACGCTAACACAAACCCTAACCCTAAACCTAACCCAAACCCAAACCATAACCGTAACCCTCACCCAAACCATAACCATAATCCTAACCCTAACCCTAACCCAAACCCTAAACGTTACCCTAAACCTAACCCTAACGCTAACACAAACCCTAACCCTAACCCTAACCTAACACAAACCCTAACTCTAACCCTAACCCTAACCCTAACCCTAACCCTAACCCAAACCCTAAACCTAACCCTAACCCTAACCCTAACCCAAACCCTAAACCTAACCCTAAACCTAACCCTAACCCTAACCCAAACTCTAACCGTAACTCTAACCCTAACCCTAACCCTAACTCTAAACCTAACACTAACCCAAAACCTAACACAAATCCTAACCCTAACCCTAACCCTAACCCTAACCCAAACCCTAACACTAACCCTAACACAAACCCTAACCCTAACCCTAACCCTAAGCCTAAGCCTAAACCTGACGCTAACACAAACCCTAACCCTGACCCTAACCCTGACCCTGTCCCTAACCCTAACCCAAACGCAAACCCTAAACCTAATGCTAACCCTAACCAAACCCTATCCCTAGCCCTAACCCTTATCCAAACCCTAAATCTAACCCTAACCCTAACCCGAACCAAAACCTAAACCTAACCCAAACCCTGACCATAACACTAACACTAACCCAAACCCTAAACCTAACCCTAACCCTAACCCAAACTCTAACCGTAACTCTAACCCTAACCCTAACCCTAAACCTAACACTAACCCAAACCCTAACACTAACCCTAACCCTAACCCTAACCCTAAGCCTAAGCCTAAACCTAACGCTAACACAAACCCTAACCCTAACCCTAAGCCTAACCCTAACCCTAACCCAAACGCAAACCCTAAACCTAATGCTAACACTAACCCAAACCCTATCCCTAACCCTAACCCTTACCCAAACCCTAAATCTAACCCTAACCCTAACCCGAACCAAAACCTAAACCTAACCCAAACCCTGACCATAACACTAACCCTAATCCAAACCCTAAACCTAACCCTAACCCTAACCCAAACATTAACCCTAAACCTAACGCTAACCCTAACGCTAACCATAAACCTAACCTTAACCCAAACCCTAACCCTAACCCTAACCTTAACCCAAACCCTAACCCTAATCCTAACCCTAACCCAAACCCAAACCCTAACCCTAAACCTAACTCAAACCCTAACCCTAACCCTAACACTAACCCTAACCCTAAACCTAACCCTAATACAAACATTAACCCTAAACCTAACGCAAACCCTAACCCTAACCCTAAACCTAAACCTAACCCAAACCTTAACCGTAACCCTAACCCTAACCCTAACGCTAACACAAACCCTAACCCTAAACCTAACCCAAACCCAAACCATAACCGTAACCCTCACCCAAACCATAACCATAATCCTAACCCTAACCCTAACCCAAACCCTAAACTTTACCCTAAACCTAACCCTAACGCTAACACAAACCCTAACCCTAACCCTAACCCTAACCCTAACCCAAACCCTAACCCTAACCCTAACCCTAACCCAAACCCTAAACCTAACCCTAAACCTAACCATAACACTAACCCAAACTCTAACCGTAACTCTAACCCTAACCCTAACCCTAACTCTAAACCTAACCCTAACCCTAAACCTAACACTAACCCAAACCCTAACCCTAACCCTAACCCTAACACTAACCTTAACCCAAACATTAAACCTAAACCTAACCCTAACCCAAACCCTAACACTAAACCTATCCCTAACCCGAACCCTAACACTAACCCTAACCCTAACCCTAACCCTAACCCTAACCCTAAACCAAAGCCTAAACCGAAACCTAACCCTAACCCAAATCCTCACACTAATCCTAAACCTAACACACACCCTAACCCTAACCTTAACCCTAACCCAAATCCAAACCCTAACCCTAACCCTAACACTAACCCAAACCCAAACCCTAACCCTAACCCTAACCCTAATCCTAACCCTAACCCTAACCCTAACCCTAACCCTAACCCTAACCCAAACATTAACCCTAAAACTAACCCTAACCCAAACCCTAACCCTAACCCTAACCCTAACCCTAACCCTAACACAAAACCTAACCCTAAAACAAACCCTAACCCTATCCCTAACCCTAAGCCTAAACCTAAAAGTAACCCTAACCCAAACGCAAACCCTAACCCTAACCCTAAACCTAAACCTAACCCAAACCTTAACCGTAACCCTAACCCTAACCCTAACGCTAACACAAACCCTAACCCTAAACCTAACCCAAACCCAAACCATAACCGTAACCCTCACCCAAACCATAACCATAATCCTAACCCTAACCCTAACCCAAACCCTAAACGTTAGCCTAAACCTAACCCTAACCCTAACACAAACCCAAACCCTAACCCAAACCCAAACCCTAACACAAACCCTAACTCTAACCCTAACCCTAACCCTAACCCTAACCCTAACCCAAACCCTAACCCTAACCCTAACCCTAACCCAAACCCTAAACCTAACCCTAAACCGAACCCTAACCCTAACCCAAACTCTAACCGTAACTCTAACCCTAACCCTAACCCTAACTCTAAACCTAACACTAACCCAAAACCTAACACAAATCCTAACCCTAACCCTAACCCTAACCCTAACCCTAACCCAAACCCTAACACTAACCCTAACACAAACCCTAACCCTAACCCTAACCCTAAGCCTAAGCCTAAACCTAACGCTAACACAAACCCTAACCCTAACCCTAACCCTAACCCTAACCCTATCCCTAACCCTAACCCAAACGAAAACCCTAAACCTAATGCTAACCCTAACCCAAACCCTATCCCTAACCCTAACCCTTATCCAAACCCTAAATCTAACCCTAACCCTAACCCGAACCAAAACCTAAACCTAACCCAAACCCTGACCATAACACTAACACTAACCCAAACCCTAAACCTAACCCTAACCCTAACCCAAACTCTAACCGTAACTCTAACCCTAACCCTAACCCTAAACCTAACACTAACCCAAACCCTAACACTAACCCTAACCCTAACCCTAACCCTAAGCCTAAGCCTAAACCTAACGCTAACACAAACCCTAACCCTAACCCTAAGCCTAACCCTAACCCTAACCCAAACGCAAACCCTAAACCTAATCCTAACACTAACCCAAACCCTATCCCTAACCCTAACCCTTACCCAAACCCTAAATCTAACCCTAACCCTAACCCGAACCAAAACCTAAACCTAACCCAAACCCTGACCATAACACTAACCCTAATCCAAACCCTAAACCTAACCCTAACCCTAACCAAAACATTAACCCTAAACCTAACGCTAACCTAACGCTAACCATAAACCTAACCTTAACCCAAACCCTAACCCTAACCCTAACCTTAACCCAAACCCTAACCCTAATCCTAACCCTAACCCAAACCCAAACCCTAACCCTAAACCTAACTCAAACCCTAACCCTAACCCTAACACTAACCCTAACCCTAAACCTAACCCTAACCCTAATACAAACATTAACCCTAAACCTAACGCAAACCCTAACCCTAACCCTAAACCTAAACCTAACCCAAACCTTAACCGTAACCCTAACCCTAACCCTAACGCTAACACAAACCCTAACCCTAAACCTAACCCAAACCCAAACCATAACCGTAACCCTCACCCAAACCATAACCATAATCCTAACCCTAACCCTAACCCAAACCCTAAACGTTACCCTAAACCTAACCCTAACGCTAACACAAACCCTAACCCTAACCCTAACCCTAACCCTAACACAAACCCTAACTCTAACCCTAACCCTAACCCTAACCCTAACCCTAACCCAAACGCTAACCCTAACCCTAACCCTAACCCTAACCCAAACCCTAAACCTAACCCTAAACCTAACCCTAACCCTAACCCAAACTCTAACCGTAACTCTAACCCTAACCCTAACCCTAACCCTAAACCTAACACTAACCCAAACCCTAACACTGACCCTAACCCTAACCCTAACCCTAACCCTAACCCAAACATTAAACCTAAACCTAACCCTAACCCAAACCCTAACACTAACCCTAACACAAACCCTAACCCTAACCCTAACCCTAAGCCTAAGCCTAATCCTAACGCTAACACAAACCCTAACCCTAACCCTAACCCTAACCCTAACCCTAACCCAAACGCAAACCCTAAACCTAATGCTAACCCTAACCCAAACCCTATCCCTAACCCTAACCCTTATCCAAACCCTAAATCTAACCCTAACCCTAACCCGAACCAAAACCTAAACCTAAACCAAACCCTGACCATAACACTAACCCTAACCCAAACCCTAAACCTAACCCTAACCCTAACCCAAACATTAACCCTAAACCTAACGCTAACCCAAACCGAAACCCTAACCCTAAACCTAACTCAAACCCTAACCCTAACCCTAACACTAACACTAACCCTAACCCTAAACCTAACCCTAACCCTAACACAAACCAAAACCTAAATCAAACCCTAAACCTAACCCTAACCCTAACATTAACCCTAACCGAAACCAAACCCTAACCTTAAGCCTAACCCAAACCCAAACCCTTACACTAATCCTCACACTAACCCTAACCCAAACCCAAACCCAAACACTAAATCTAACCCTAACCCTAACCCTAACCCTAACCCAAAGCCTAAACCGAAACCTAACCGTAACCCAAATCCTCACACTAATCCTAAACCTAACACACATCCTAACCCTAAACTTAACCCTAACCCAAATCCAAACCCTAACCGTAACCCTAACCCTAACCCTAAAGCTAACACAAACCTTAACCCTAAACCTAACCCAAACCCAAACCATAACCGTAAGCCTCACCCAAACCATAACCCTAATCCTAACCCTAACCCTAACCCAAACCCTAACCGTAACCGTAACCCTAACCCTAATGCTAACACAAACCCTAACCCTAACCCTAACCCTAACCCAAACTCTAAACCTAACCCTAACCCTAACCCAAAACCAAACCCTAACCCTAACCCTAACCCTAACCCAAAACCTAACCCAAACCCTAACCCAAACCCAAACCCTAAAACTAACCCTAACCCTAACCCTAACCCTAACCCTAAACGTAACCCTAACCCAAACCCTAACCGTAACCCTAACCCTAAACCTAACCCAAACCCTAACCGTAACCATAACCCTAACCCTAACGCTAACACAAACCTAACCCTAAGCCTAACCCTAACCCTAACCCGAACCCTAACTCTGACCCTAACCCTAACCCAAACCCAAAACTTAACCCTAACCATAACCCTAACGCAAACCCTAACCCTAAACCTAAACCTAACCCAAACCCAAACCCTAACCCTAACCCTAACCCTAACCCAAACCCAAACCCAAAACCTAATCCTATCACTAAACATAACCCAAAGCCAAACCCTAACCCTAACCCTAAACCTAACCCTTACCCAAACCCTAACCATAACCAGAACCCAAACCCTAACTCTATCCCTAAACCTAACCCTAACCCTAAACCTTACCCTAATCCAAACGCACACCCTAACCCTAACCCTAAACCTAACCC
>JAJHUQ010000045.1:5557500-5560000 GCA_035773235.1 Eospalax fontanierii | reverse complement strand
CCTAAACCTAACTCTAACCCAAACATTAACCCTAAACCTAACCCTAACCCAAACGCTAACCCTAAACCTAAAACTAGCCCAAAACCTAACCCTAAACCTAACCCTAACACAAACCCTAACCCTAAACCAAACCCAAACCCAAACCCTAAACCTAACCCTAACCCTAACCCAAACTCTAACCGTAACTCTAACCCTAACCCTAACCCTAACCCTAACCCTAAACCTAACACTAACCCAAACCCTAACCCTAACCCTAACCTTAACCCAAAATTAAACCTAACCCTAACCCTAACCCAAACCCTAACACTAAACCTAACCCTAACCCTAACCCTAACCCTAACCCTAACCCTAACCCAAAACCTAACACTAACCCTAACCCTAATCCAAACCCTAACCCTAACCCAAACCTTAACCCTCGCCAAACCAAAACATAACCCTTACACTAACCCTAACCCCAAGCCTAATCCTAAACCAAACCCAAGCAATAACCCTAATTCTCAACCTAACCCTAAGCGAAAACCTAACACTAACCCTAACCCAAACCAATACTCTATCCCAAAACCTAACCTTAAACCTAAACCAAACCCAAAAGTTAACCCTAACACTAAACCTAACCCTAACCCTAACCCTAACCCTAACCCTAACCCTAACCCTAAAACAAACCCTAACCCTATCCCTAACCCTAACCCTAAACCTAAAAGTAACCCTAACCCAAACACAAACCCTAACCCTAAACCTAAACCTAAACCTAACCCAAATCCTAACCGTAACCCTAACCTTAACCCTAACGCTAACACAAACCCTAACCCTAAACCAAACCCTAAACCTAACCCTAAACCTAACCCTAACCCTAACCCAAACTCTAACCGTAACTCTAACCCTAACCCTAACCCTAACCCTAAACCTAACACTAACCCAAACCCTAACACTGACCCTAACCCTAACCCTAACCCTAACCCTAACCCAAACATTAAACCTAAACCTAACCCTAACCCAAACCCTAACACTAACCCTAACACAAACCCTAACCCTAACCCTAACCCTAAGCCTAAGCCTAATCCTAACGCTAACACAAACCCTAACCCTAACCTTAACCCTAACCCTAACCCTAACCCAAACGCAAACCGTAAAACTAATGCTAACCCTAACCCAAACCCTATCCCTAACCCTAACCCTTATCCAAACCCTAAATCTAACCCTAACCCTAACCCGAACCAAAACCTAAACCTAAACCAAACCCTGACCATAACACTAACCCTAACCCAAACACTAAACCTAACCCTAACCCTAACCCAAACATTAACCCTAAACCTAACGCTAACCCAAACCGAAACCCTAACCCTAAACCTAACTCAAACCCTAACCCTAACCCTAACACTAACACTAACCCTAACCCTAAACCTAACCCTAACCCTAACACAAACCAAAACCTAAATCAAACCCTAAACCTAACCCTAACCCTAACATTAACCCTAACCGAAACCAAACCCTAACCTTAAGCCAAACCCAAACCCAAACCCTTACACTAATCGTCACACTAACCCTAACCCAAACCCAAACCGAAACACTAAATCTAACCCTAACCCTAACCCTAACCCTAACGAAAGCCTAAACCGAAACCTAACCGTAACCCTAACCCTAACCCTAAAGCTAACACAAACCTTAACCCTAAACCTAACCCAAACCCAATCCATAACCGTAAGCCTCACCCTAACCATAACCCTAAACCTATCCCTATCCCTAACCCAAACCCTAACCTTAACCGTAACCCTAACCCTAATGCTAACACAAACCCTAACCCTAACCCTAACCCTAACCCAAACTCTAAATCTAACCCTAACCCTAACCCAAAACCAAACCCTAACCCTAACCCTAACCCAAACCCTAACCCAAACCCTAACCCAAACCCAAACCCTAAACCTAACCCTAACCCTAACCCTAACCCTAACCCTAACCCTAAACGTACCCCTAACCCAAACGCAAACCCTAACCCTAACCCTAAACCTAACCCAAACCCTAACCGTAACCATAACCCTAACCCTAACGCTAACACAAACCTAACCCTAAGCCTATCCCTAACCCTAACCCAAACCCTAACTCTGACCCTAACCCTAACCCAAACCCAAAACTTAACCCTAACCACAACCCTAACGCAAACCCTAACCCTAAACCTAAACCTAACCCAAACCCAAACCCTAACCCTAACCCTAACCCTAACCCAAACACAAACCCAAACCCTAATCCTAACACTAAACATAACCCAAACCCAAACCCTAACCCTAACCCTAAACCTAACCCTTACCCAAACCCTAACCATAACCAGAACCCAAACCCTAACTCTATCCCTAAACCTAACCCTAAGCCTAAACCTTACCCTAATCCAAACGCACAAACTAACCCTAACCCTATCCCTAACCCTAAACCTAACCCAAGCCCTAACACTAACCTAACGCTAAACTTAACCCTAACCCAAACGCTAAACCTAACCCTAACCCTAACC
>JAJHUQ010000045.1:5547500-5550000 GCA_035773235.1 Eospalax fontanierii | reverse complement strand
TAACCCAAACACAAACCCTAACCCTAAACCTAACCCTAACCCTAACCCAAACTCTAACCGTAACTCTAACCCTAACCCTAACCCTAACCCTAAACCTAACACTAACCCAAACCCTAACCCTAAACCTAACCCTTATCCAAATCCTAACCATAACCAGAACCCAAACCATAACTCTATCCCTAAAGCTAACCCTAAACCTAAACCTTACCCTAAACCTAACCCTAACCCTAAACCTAACCCAAGCCCTAACACTAACCTTAGCCTAAACTTAAACCTAACCCAAACGCTAAATCTAACCCTAACCCTAACCCTAACCCTAATCCTAACACTAACCCTTACCCAAACACTAATCTTATCGCAAACCCTCACCCTAAACCTAACCTAAACCCTAACAGTAACCCTAACAGTAAACCTAACCCAAACCCAAATCCTAATCCTAACACTAACCCTAACCCTAACCCTAACACTCACCTAAACCAAACGGAAACCCTAACCCTAACCCTAACCCTAACTCAAATACAAACTCTAACCCTAACCCTAACCCAAACCCAAACCCTAACCATAAGCATAACCCTAACCCATCCTCTACCCGTACCCTAACCCTAACACTAAACCTAATACTAAACAAACCCCTAACCCTATACCTAACCCTTACCCTAACCCAAACATTAACCCTAAAACTAACCCTAACCCAAACCCTAACCCTAAACCTAAGCCTAACCCAAACCCTAACCCTAACTCTAACCCTAACACAAACCCTAAATCTAACCCTAACCCAAACATTAACCCTAAACCTAACCCTAACCCAAACGCTAACCCTAAACCTAACCCTAGCCCAAAACCTAACACAAACCCTAACCCTAACCCAAACCCAAACCCAAGCCCTAAACCTAAACCTAATCCTAACCCAAACTCTAACCGTAACTCTAACCCTAACCCTAACCCTAACCCTAAACCTAACACTAACCCTAACCCTAGTCCTAACCCTAACATAACATTAAACCTAAACCTAACCCTAACCCAAACCCTAACACTAACCCTAACACAAACCCTAACCCTAACTCTAACCCTAAGCCTAAGCCTAAACCTACCCCTAACACAAACCCTAACCCATCCCTAACCCTAACCCTAACCCTAACCCAAACCCAAACTCAAACCCTAAACCTAATTCTAACCCTAAACCAAACTCTATCCCTAACCCTAACCCTTATCCAAACCCTAAATCTAACCCTAAACCTAACCCGAACCAAAGCCTAAACCTAACCCAAACCCTGACTCTAAAACTAACCCTAACCCAAACCCTAACCCTAAGCCTAACCCTAACCCAAACCCAAACCCTTACACTAATCCTCACCCTAACCATAACCCAAACCCAAACCTAAACACTAAATCTAACCCTAAACCTAACCCTAACCGTAACCCAAAGCCTAAACCGAAACCTAACCCTAACCCAAATCCTCACACTAATCCTAAACCTAACACACACCCTAACCCTAACCTTAACCCTAACCCAAATCCAAAGCCTAACCCTAACCCTAACACTAACCGAAACCCAAACCCTAACCATAAACCTAACCCTAACCCAAACCCTAACCCTAACCCTAACACAAACCCTAATCCAAACCCTAACCCTAACCCAAACCTTAACCCTAACCAAACCAAAACCTAACCATTACACTAACCCTAACCCCAAGCCTAATCCTAAACCAAACCCAAACAATAACCCTAATTCTCAACCTAACCCTTAGCGAAAACCTAACACTAACCCTAACCCTAAACCTAACACTAACCCTAACCCTAACCCTCACCCTGACCCTAACCCTAACCCTAACCCTAACACAAAACCTAACCCTATAACAAACCCTAACCCTAAACCTAACCCAAACCCAAACCATAACCGTAACCCTCACCCAAACCATAACCCTAATCCTAAACCTAACCCTAACCCACACCCTAACCGTAACCCTAACCCTAACCCTAACGCTAACACAAACCCTAAACCTAACCCTAACCCTAACCCAAACCCTAACCCTAACCCTAACCCAAACCCAAACCCTAAACCTAACCCTAACCCTAAGCCTAACCCTAACCCTAAACCTAAACGTAACCCTAACCCAAACGCAAACCCTAACCCTAACCCTAACCATAACCCAAATCCTAACCGTAACCCTAACCCTAACGCTAACACAAACCCTAACCCTGACCCTAACCCTAACCCTAACCCAAACCCTAACTCTAACCCTAACCCAAACGCAAACACTAACCCTAACCCTAAACCTAAACCTAACCCAAACCCTAACAGTAACCCTAACACTAACCCTAACGCTAACACAAACCCTAACCCTAACCCTAACCCTAACCCTAACCCAAACCCTAACTCTAACCCTAACCCAAACCCAAACCAAAACCCTAACCCTAACCCTAACAATAACGCAAACCCTAACCCTAACCCAAACCCTAACCCTAACCCTAACCCTAACCCTAACCCTAACCCTAACCC
>JAJHUQ010000045.1:5532500-5540000 GCA_035773235.1 Eospalax fontanierii | reverse complement strand
TAACCCTAAACCTAACCCTAAGCCAAACGCTAACCCTAAACCTAACCCTAGCCCAAAACCTAACGCTAAACCTAACCCTAACACAAACCCTAACCCTAACCCAAACCCTAAACCTAAACCTAATCCTAACCCAAACTCAAACCGTAACTCTAACCCTTACCCTAAACATAACACTAACCCAAACCCTAACACTAACCCTAACCCTAACCCTAACCCTAACCCTAACCCAAACATTAAACCTAAACCTAACCCTAACCCAAACCCTAACACTAACCCTAACACAAACCCTAACCCTAATCCTAACCCTAAGCCTAAGCCTAAACCTACCCCTAACACAAAACCTAACCCATCCCTAACCCTAACCTTAACCCTAACCCTAACCCAAACTCAAACCCTAAACCTAATGCTAACACTAACCCAAACCCTATCCCTAACCCTAACCATTATCCAAACCCTAAATCTAACCGTAACCCTAACCCGAACCAAAACCTTAACCTAACCCAAACCCTGACCTAACACTAACCCTAACCCAAACCCTAACCCTAACCCTAACCCTAACCCAAACCCAAACCCTTACACTAATCCTCACCCTAACCCGAACCCAAACCCAAACCTAAACACTAAATCTAACCCTAAACCTAACCCTAACCCTAACCCAAATCCTAAACAGAAACCTAACCCTAACCCAAATCCTCACACTAATCCTAAACCTAACACACACCCTAACACTAACCTTAACCCTAACCCAAATCCAAAGCCTAACCCTAACCCTAACACTAACCCAAACCCAAACCCTAACCGTAAACCTAACCCTAACCCAAATCCAAACCCTAACCCTAACCCAAACCTTAACCCTAACCAAACCAAAACCTAACCATTACACTAACCCTAACCCCAAGCCTAATCCTAAACCAAACCCAAACAATAACCCTAATTCTCAACCTAACCCTTAGCGAAAACCTAACACTAACCCTAACCCTAAACCTAACACTAACCCTAACCCTAACCCTAACCCTTACCCTAACCCTAACGCTAAGCCTAACCCAAACCCAAACCCTAACCCTAACCATAACCCTAACCCATCCTCTACCCGTACCCTAACCCTAACACTAAACCTAATACTAAACAAACCTCTAACCCTATACCTAACCCTTACCCTAACCCAAACATTAACCCTAAAACTAACCCTAACCCAAACCCTAACCCTAAACCTAACCCTAACCCAAACCCTAACCCTAACCCTAACCCTAACCCAAAACCTAACCCTAACCCTAACCCAAACATTAACCCTAAACATAACCCTAACCCAAACGCTAACCCTAAACCTAACCCTAGCCCAAAACCTAACCCTAAACCTAACCCTAACACAAACCCTAACCCTAACCCAAACACAAACCCTAACCCTAAACCTAACCCTAACCCTAACCCAAACTCTAACCGTAACTCTAACCCTAACCCTAACCCTAACCCTAAACCTAACACTAACCCAAACCCTAATCCTAAACCTAACCCTTATCCAAATCCTAACCATAACCAGAACCCAAACCATAACTCTATCCCTAAACCTAACCCTAAACCTAAACCTTACCCTAACCCTAACCCTAACCCTAAACCTAACCCAAGCCCTAACACTAACCTTAGCCTAAACTTAACCCTAACCCAAACGCTAAATCTAACCCTAACCCTAACCCTAACCCTAATCCTAACACTAACCCTTACCCAAACACTAATCTTATCGCAAACCCTCACCCTAAACCTAACCTAAACCCTAACAGTAACCCTAACAGCAAACCTAACCCAAACCCAAATCCTAATCCTAACACTAACCCTAACCCTAACCCTAACACTCACCTAAACCAAACAGAAACCCTAACCCTAACCCTAACCCTAACTCTAATACAAACTCTAACCCTAACCCTAACCCAAACCCAAACCCTAACCATAAGCATAACCCTAACCCATCCTCTACCCGTACCCTAACCCTAACACTAAACCTAATACTAAACAAACCCCTAACCCTATACCTAACCCTTACCCTAACCCAAACATTAACCCTAAAACTAACCCTAACCCAAACCCTAACCCTAAAACTAAGCCTAACCCAAACCCTAACCCTAACTCTAACCCTAACACAAACCCCAAAACTAACCCTACCCCAAACATTAACCCTAAACCTAACCCTAACCCAAACGCTAACCCTAAACCTAACCCTAGCCCAAAACCTAACACAAACCCTAACCCTAACCCAAACCCAAACCCAAGCCCTAAACCCAAACCTAAACCTAACCCAAACTCTAACCGTAACTCTAACCCTAACCCTAACCCTAACCCTAAACCTAACACTAACCCAAACCCTAACACTAACCCTAACCCTAGCCCTAACCCTAACATAACATTAAACCTAAACCTAACCCTAACCCAAACCCTAACACTAACCCTAACACAAACCCTAACCCTAACTCTAACCCTAAGCCTAAGCCTAAACCTACCCCTAACACAAACCCTAACCCATCCCTAACCCTAACCCTAACCCTAACCCTAACCCAAACCCAAACTCAAACCCTAAACCTAATTCTAACCCTAAACCAAACTCTATCCCTAACACAAACCCTTATCCAAACCCTAAATCTAACCCTAAACCTAACCCGAACCAAAACCTAAACCTAACCCAAACCCTGACCCTAAAACTAACCCTAACCCAAACCCTAACCCTAAGCCTAAACCTAACCCAAACCCAAACCCTTACACTAATCCTCACCCTAACCATAACCCAAACCCAAACCTAAACACTAAATCTAACCCTAAACCTAACCCTAACCCTAACCCAAAGTCTAAACCGAAACCTAACCCTAACCCAAATCCTCACACTAATCCTAAACCTAACACACACCCTAACCCTAACCTTAACCCTAACCCAAATCCAAAGCCTAACCCTAACCCTAACACTAACCGAAACCCAAACCCTAACCATAAACCTAACCCTAACCCAAACCCTAACCCTAACCCTAACACAAACCCGAATCCAAACCCTAACCCTAACCCAAACCTTAACCCTAACCAAACCAAAACCTAACCATTACACTAACCCTAACCCCAAGCCTAATCCTAAACCAAACCCAAACAATAACCCTAATTCTCAACCTAACCCTTAGCCAAAACCTAACACTAACCCTAACCCTAAACCTAACACTAACCCTAACCCTAACCC
This sequence comes from Eospalax fontanierii, assembly GCA_035773235.1. Lineage (NCBI taxonomy): Eukaryota > Metazoa > Chordata > Mammalia > Rodentia > Spalacidae > Eospalax > Eospalax fontanierii. Next base: position 5,536,792 of record JAJHUQ010000045.1, on the reverse strand, counting down.
TCACCCTGACCCTAACCCTAACCCTAACCCTAACACAAAACCTAACCCTATAACAAACCCTAACCCTAAACCTAACCCAAACCCAAACCATAACCGTAACCCTCACCCAAACCATAACCCTAATCCTAAACCTAACCCTAACCCACACCCTAACCGTAACCCTAACCCTAACCCTAACGCTAACACAAACCCTAACCCTAACCCTAACCCTAACCCTAACCCTAACCCAAACCCTAACTCTAACCCTAACCCTAACCCAAACCCAAACCCTGACCCTAACCCTAACAATAACGCAAACCCTAACGCTAACCCGATCCCTAACCCAAACCCAAACCCTAACCCTAACCCTAACGCTAACACAAACCCTATTCCTAACCCTAACCCTAACCCTAACCCAAACCCTAACTCTAACCCTAACCCTAACCCAAACCCAAACCCTAACCCTAACCCTATCAATAACGCTAACCCTAACGCTAACCCTAACCCTAACCCTAACCGTAATGCTAACACAAACCCTAACCCTAAACCTAACCCAAAACCAAACCATAACCGTAAGCCTCACACAAACCATAACCCTAATCCTAACGCTAACCCTAACTGAAACCCTAACCGTAACCATAACCCTAACCCTAATGCTAACACAAACCCCATCCCTAACCCTAACCCTAACCCTAACCCAAACCCTAACCCTAACCCTAACCCTAACCCTAACCCTAACCCTAACCCAAACCCAAACCCTAACCCTAACCCTAACAATAACGCTAACCCTAATGCTAACCCTAACCCTAACCCTAACCCTAATGCTAACACAAACCCTAAACCTAAACCTAACCCAAACCCAAACCATAACCGTAAGCCTCACCCAAACCATAACCCTAATCCTAACGCTAACCCTAACCCAAACCCTAACCGTAACCATAACCCTAACCCTAACGCTAACACAAACCCTAACCCTAACCCTAACCCTAACCCTAACACAAACCCTAAATCTAACCCTAACCCTAACCCCAACCCTAACCCTAACCCTAAGCCTAACCCTAACCCAAACCCTAACCCTAACCCTAACCCAATCCCAAACCCTAACCCTAACCCTAACCCTAACCCTAACCCTAACCCTAACCCTAAACGTAACTCTAACCCAAACGCAAACCCTAACCCTAACCCTAACCCTAACCCAAACCCTAACCGTAACCCTAACCCTAACCCTAACGCTAACACAAACCCTAACCCTAACCCTAACCCTAACCCAAACCCTAACTCTAACCCTAACCCTAACCCAAACCCAAATCTTATCCCTAACCCTAACCCTAACGCAAACCATAACACTCACCGTAACCCTAACCCAAACCCAAACCCTAACCCTAACCCTAACCGAAATACAAACCCAAACCCTACTCCTAACCCTAAACATAACCCAAACCCTAACCCTAACCCTAAGCCAAATCCTAACTCTAACCCTAACCCTAACCCAAACCCAAACCCTAACCCTAAACCTAACCCTAACCCAAATCCTAACCCTAACCCTCACCCAACCCAAACCCTAAACCTAACCCTAACCCTAACCCAAACCCTAACCCTAACCCTAACCCAAACCCAAACCCTAAACCTAACCCTAACCCTAAGCCTAACCCTAACCCTAAACCTAAACGTAACCCTAACCCAAACGCAAACCCTAACCCTAACCCTAACCCTAACCCAAATCCTAACCGTAACCCTAACCCTAACGCTAACACAAACCCTAACCCTGACCCTAACCCTAACCCTAACCCAAACCCTAACTCTAACCCTAACCCAAACGCAAACACTAACCCTAACCCTAAACCTAAACCTAACCCAAACCCTAACCGTAACCCTAACACTAACCCTAACGCTAACACAAACCCTAACCCTAACCCTAACCCTAACCCTAACCCAAACCCTAACTCTAACCCTAACCCAAACCCAAACCAAAACCCTAACCCTAACCCTAACAATAACGCAAACCCTAACCCTAACCCAAACCCAAACCCTAACCCTAACCCTAACCCAAACACAAACCCAAACCCTAACCCTAACCCTAAACATAACCCAAACCCAAACCCTAACCCTAAACCTAACCCTTACCAAACCCTAACCATAACCAGAACACAAACCTTAGCTCTATCCCTAAACCTAACCCTAACCCTAAACCTTACCCTAATCCAAACGCACACCCTAACCCTAACACTAACCCTAACCCTAAACCTAAACCTAAACCAAGCCCTAACACTAACCTTAGCCTAAACTTAACCCTAACCCAAACGCTAAACCTAAACCTAACCCTCACCCTAACCCTAATCGTAACACTAACCCTTTCCAAACATTAACCTTATCGCAAACCCTCACCCTAAACCTAACCCAAACCCAAACCCTAATCCTAACACTAACCCTAACCCTAACCCTAACACTCACCCTAAACCAAACGGAAACCCTAACCCTAACCGTAACCCTAACCCTAACCCAAACCCAAACCCTAACCCTAACCAAAACCCTAACCCATCCTCTACCCGTACCCTAACCCTAACACTAAACCTAATACTAAACAAACCCCTAACCCTATACCTAACCCTTACCCTAACCCAAACATTAACCCTAAAACTAACCCTAATCCAAACCCTAACCCTAAACCTAACCCTAACCCAAACCCTAACCCTAACCATAACCCTAACCGAAACCCTAACCCAAACATTAACTCTAAACCTAACCCTAACCCAAACGCTAACCCTAAACCTAACCCTAGCCCAAAACCTAACCCTAAACCTAACCCTAACACAAACCCTAACCCTAACCCAAACACAAACCCTAACCCTAAACCTAACCCTAACCCTAACCCAAACCCTAACCCTAACCCTAACGCTAACACAAACCCTAACCCTAACCATAACCCTAACCCTAACCCTAACCCTAACCCAAACCCTATCTCTAACCCTAACCCTAACCCAGACCCAAACACTAACCCGAAACCTAACAATAAGGCTAACCCTAACGCTAAACCTAATCCTACCCTAACCCTAACCCTAAACATAACCCAAACCCAAACCCTAACCCTAAACCTAACCCTATCCCAAACCCTAACCATAACCAGAACCCAAGCCATAACTCTATCCCTAAACCTAACCCTAACCCTAGACCTTACCCTAATCCAAACGCACACCCTAACCCTAACCCTAACCCTAAACGTAACCCAAGCCCTAACACTAACCTTAGCCTAAACTTAACACTAACCCAAACGTTAAATCTAACCCTGACCCTAACCCTAACCCTAATCCTAACACTAACCCTTACCCAAACACTAACCTTATCGCAAACCCTCACCCTAAACCTAACCTAAACCCTAACCCTAACCCTAACACTAAACCTAACGCAAACACAAACCCTAATCCTAACACTAACCCTAACCCTAACCCTAACATTCACCTAAACCAAACAGAAACCCTAACACTAACCCTAACCCTAACTCAAACACTAACCCTAAACCTAACTCTAATACAAACCCTAACCCTAACCCTAACCCAAACCCAAACCCTAATCCTAACCATAACCCTAACCCATCCTCTACCCGTACCCTAACCCTAACACTAAAACTAATACTAAACAAACCCCTAACCCTATACCTAACACTTACTCTAACCCAAACATTAACCCTAAAACTAACCCTAACTCAAACCCTAACCCTAAACCTAAGCCTAACCCAAACCCTAACCCTAACCCTAACCCTAACCCTAACCCAAACCCTAACCCTAACCCTAACCCAAACATTAACCCTAAACCTAACCCTAAGCCAAACGCTAACCCTAAACCTAACCCTAGCCCAAAACCTAACGCTAAACCTAACCCTAACACAAACCCTAACCCTAACCCAAACCCTAAACCTAAACCTAATCCTAACCCAAACTCAAACCGTAACTCTAACCCTAACCCTAAACATAACACTAACCCAAACCCTAACACTAACCCTAACCCTAACCCTAACCCTAACCCAAACATTAAACCTAAACCTAACCCAAACCCTAACACTAACCCTAACACAAACCCTAACCCTAACCTTAACCCTAAGCCTAAGCCTAAACCTACCCCTAACACAAAACCTAACCCATCCCTAACCCTAACCTTAACCCTAACCCTAACCCAAACTCAAACCTTAACCTAATGCTAACACTAACCCAAACCCTATCCCTAACCCTAACCATTATCCAAACCCTAAATCTAACCTTAACCCTAACCCAAACCAAAACCTTAACCTAACCCAAACCCTGACCTAACACTAACCCTAA
>JAJHUQ010000045.1:5522500-5525000 GCA_035773235.1 Eospalax fontanierii | reverse complement strand
TAACTCTAACTCTAACCCTAACCCTAACCCTAACCCTAAACCCCCACCCTAAACCTAACCTAAATCCTAACCCTAACCCTAACACTAAACCTAACAAAAACCCAAAACCTAATCCTAACACTAACCCTAACCCTAACCCTAACACTCACCTAAACCAAACGGAAACCCTTACCCTAACCCTAACCCTAACTCAAACACTAACCCTAAACCTAACTCTAATACAAACCCTAACCCTAACCCTAACCCTCACCCTAACCCAAACCCAAACCCTAACCCTAACCATAACCCTAACCCATCATCTACCCGTACCCTAACCCTAACACTAAACCTAATACTAAACAAACCCCTAACCCTATACCTAACCCTTACCCTAACACAAACATTAACCCTAAAACTAACCCTAACCCAAACCCTAACGCTAAACCTAAGCATAACCCAAACCCTAACCCTAACCCTAACCCTAACCCTAACCCAAACCCTAACCCTAACCCTAACACAAACATTAACCCTAAACCTAACCCTAACCCAAACGCTAACCCTAAACCTAACCCTAGCCCAAAACCTAACCCTAAACCTAACCCTAACACAAACCCTAACCCTAACCCAAACCCAAACCCAAACCCTAAACCTAAACCTAATCCTAACCCAAACTCTAACCGTAACTCTAACCCTAACCCTAACCCTAACACTAAACCTAACACTAACCCAAACGTTAATACTAACCCTAACCCTAACCCTAACCCTAACCCTAAACCAAACCCTAACTCTAACCCTAACCATAACCCAAACCCAAACCCTACCCCTAACCCTAACAATAACGCAAACCCTAACGCTAACCCTAACCCTAACCCAAACCCTAACCCTAACCCTAACGCTAACACAAACCCTAACCCTAACCATAACCCTAACCCTAACCCTAACCCTAACCCTAATCCAAACCCTATCTCTAACCCTAACCCTAACCCAAACCCAAACACTAACCCGAAACCTAACAATAACGCTAACCCTAACGCTAAACCTAATCCTACCCTAACCCTAAACCTAAACATAACCCAAACCCAAACCCTAACCCTAAACCTAACCCTAACCCAAACCCTAACCATAACCAGAACCCAAGCCATAACTCTATCCCTAAACCTAACCCTAACCCTAGACCTTCCCCTACTCCAAACGCACACCCTAACCCTAACCCTAACCCTAAACCTAAGCCTAACCCAAACCCTAACCCTAACTCTAACCCTAACACAAACCCTAAATCTAACCCTAACCCAAACATTAACCCTAAACCTAACCCTAACCCAAACGCTAACCCTAAACCTAACCCTAGCCCAAAACCTAACACAAACCCTAACCCTAACCCAAACCCAAACCCAAGCCCTAAACCTAAACCTAATCCTAACCCAAACTCTAACCGTAACTCTAACCCTAACCCTAACCCTAACCCTAAACCTAACACTAACCCAAACCCTAACACTAACCCTAACCCTAGCCCTAACCCTAACATAACATTAAACCTAAACCTAACCCTAACCCAAACCCTAACACTAACCCTAACACAAACCCTAACCCTAACTCTAACCCTAAGCCTAAGCCTAAACCTACCCCTAACACAAACCCTAACCCATCCCTAACCCTAACCCTAACCCTAACCCAAACCCAAACTCAAACCCTAAACCTAATTCTAACCCTAAACCAAACTCTATCCCTAACCCTAACCCTTATCCAAACCCTAAATCTAACCCTAAACCTAACCCGAACCAAAACCTAAACCTAACCCAAACCCTGACCCTAAAACTAACCCTAACCCAAACCCTAAGCCTAAGCCTAACCCTAACCCAAACCCAAACCCTTACACTAATCCTCACCCTAACCATAACCCAAACCCAAACCTAAACACTAAATCTAACCCTAACCCTAACCCTAACCCTAACCCAAAGTCTAAACCACAACATAACCAAAACACAAATCCTCACTCTAACCCTCACCCTCACACACACCCTAACCCTAACCTTAACCCTAACCCAAATCCAAAGCCTAACCCTAACCCTAACACTAACCGAAACCCAAACCCTAACCATAAACCTAACCCTAACCCAAACCCTAACCCTAACCCTAACACAAACCCTAATCCAAACCCTAACCCTAACCCAAACCTTAACCCTAACCAAACCAAAACCTAACCATTACACTAACCCTAACCCCAAGCCTAATCCTAAACCAAACCCAAACAATAACCCTAATTCTCAACCTAACCCTTAGCGAAAACCTAACACTAACCCTAACCCTAAACCTAACACTAACCCTAACCCTAACCCTCACCCTGACCCTAACCCTAACCCTAACCCTAACACAAAACCTAACCCTATAACAAACCCTAACCCTAAACCTAACCCAAACCCAAACCATAACCGTAACCCTCACCCAAACCATAACCCTAATCCTAAACCTAACCCTAACCCACACCCTAACCGTAACCCTAACCCTAACCCTAACGCTAACA
>JAJHUQ010000045.1:5512500-5517500 GCA_035773235.1 Eospalax fontanierii | reverse complement strand
CCCTAACCCAAACCCTAACCCTAACCCTAACCCTAACCCAAAACCTAACCCTAACCCTAACACAAACATTAACCCTAAACATAACCCTAACCCAAACGCTAACCCTAAACCTAACCCTAGCCCAAAACCTAACCCTAAACCTAACCCTAACACAAACCCTAACCCTAACCCAAACACAAACCCTAACCCTAAACCTAACCCTAACCCTAACCCAAACTCTAACCGTAACTCTAACCCTAACCCTAACCCTAACCCTAAACCTAACACTAACCCAAACCCTAACCCTAAACCTAACCCTTATCCAAATCCTAACCATAACCAGAACCCAAACCATAACTCTATCCCTAAACCTAACCCTAAACCTAAACCTTACCCTAACCCTAACCCTAAACCTAACCCAAGCCCTAACACTAACCTTAGCCTAAACTTAACCCTAACCCAAACGCTAAATCTAACCCTAACCCTAACCCTAACCCTAATCCTAACACTAACCCTTACCCAAACACTAATCTTATCGCAAACCCTCACCCTAAACCTAACCTAAACCCTAACAGTAACCCTAACAGTAAACCTAACCCAAACCCAAATCCTAATCCTAACACTAACCCTAACCCTAACCCTAACCCTAACACTCACCTAAACCAAACAGAAACCCTAACCGTAACCCTAACCCTAACTCTAATACAAACTCTAACCCTAACCCTAGCCCAAACCCAAACCCTAACCATAAGCATAACCCTAACCCATCCTCTACCCGTACCCTAACCCTAACACTAAACCTAATACTAAACAAACCCCTAACCCTATACCTAACCCTTACCCTAACCCAAACATTAACCCTAAAACTAACCCTAACCCAAACCCTAACCCTAAACCTAAGCCTAACCCAAAACCTAACCCTAACTCTAACCCTAACACAAACCCTAAATCTAACCCTAACCCAAACATTAACCCTAAACCTAACCCTAACCCAAACGCTAACCCTAAACCTAACCCTAGCCCAAAACCTAACACAAACCCTAACCCTAACCCAAACCCAAACCCAAGCCCTAAACCTAAACCTAATCCTAACCCAAACTCTAACCGTAACTCTAACCCTAACCCTAACCCTAACCCTAAACCTAACACTAACCCAAACCCTAACACTAACCCTAACCCTAGCCCTAACCCTAACATAACATTAAACCTAAACCTAACCCTAACCCAAACCCTAACACTAACCCTAACACAAACCCTAACCCTAACTCTAACCCTAAGCCTAAGCCTAAACCTACCCCTAACACAAACCCTAACCCATCCCTAACCCTAACCCTAACCCTAACCCTAACCCAAACCCAAACTCAAACCCTAAACCTAATTCTAACCCTAAACCAAACTCTATCCCTAACCCTAACCCTTATCCAAACCCTAAATCTAACCCTAAACCTAACCCGAACCAAAACCTAAACCTAACCCAAACCCTGACCCTAAAACTAACCCTAACCCAAACCCTAACCCTAAGCCTAACCCTAACCCAAACCCAAACCCTTACACTAATCCTCACCCTAACCATAACCCAAACCCAAACCTAAACACTAAATCTAACCCTAAACCTAACCCTAACCCTAACCCAAAGTCTAAACCGAAACCTAACCCTAACCCAAATCCTCACACTAATCCTAAACCTAACACACACCCTAACCCTAACCTTAACCCTAACCCAAATCCAAAGCCTAACCCTAACCCTAACACTAACCGAAACCCAAACCCTAACCATAAACCTAACCCTAACCCAAACCCTAACCCTAACCCTAACACAAACCCGAATCCAAACCCTAACCCTAACCCAAACCTTAACCCTAACCAAACCTAAACCTAACCCTTACACTCACCCTAACCCCAAGCCTAATCCTAAACCAAACCCAAACAATAACCCTAATTCTCAACCTAACCCTTAGCCAAAACCTATCACTAACCCTAACCCTAACCCTAACACTAACCCTAACCCTAACCCTCACCCTGACCCTAACCCTAACCCTAACCCTAACACAAAACCTAACCCTATAACAAACCCTAACCCTAAACCTAACCCAAACCCAAACCATAACCGTAACCCTCACCCAAACCATAACCCTAATCCTAAACCTAACCCTAACCCACACCCTAACCGTAACCCTAACCCTAACCCTAACGCTAACACAAACCCTAACCCTAACCCTAACCCTAACCCTAACCCTAACCCAAACCCTAACTCTAACCCTAACCCTAACCCAAACCCAAACCCTGACCCTAACCCTAACAATAACGCAAACCCTAACGCTAACCCGAACCCTAACCCAAACCCAAACCCTAACCCTAACCCTAACGCTAACACAAACCCTAACCCTAACCCTAACCCTAACCCAAACCCTAACTCTAACCCTAGCCCTAACCCAAACACAAATCTTATCCCTAACCCTAACCATAACGCAAACCATAACACTCACCGTAACCCTAACCCAAACCCAAACCCTAACCCTAACCCTAAACGAAATACAAACCCAAACCCTACTCCTAACCCTAAACATAACCAAACCCTAACCCTAACCCTAACCCAAATCCTAACTCTAACCCTAACCCTAACCCAAACCCAAACCCTAACCCTAAACCTAACCCTAACCCAAATCCTAACCCTAACCCACACCCTAACCGTAACCCTAATCCTAACCCTAACGCTAACACAAACCCTAACCCTAACCCTAACCCTAACCCAAACCCTAACTCTAACCCTAACCCTAACCCAAACACAAACCCTGACCCTAACCCTAACAATAACGCAAACCCTAACGCTAACCCGAACCCTAACCCAAACACAAACCCTAACCCTAACCCTAACGCTAACACAAACCCTAATCCTAACCCTAACCCTAACCCTAACCCAAACCCTAACTCTAACCCTAACCCTAACCCAAACCCAAACCCTAACCCTAACCCTAACAATAACGCTAACCCTAACGCTAACCCTAACCCTAACCCTAACCCTAATGCTAACACAAACCCTAACCCTAAACCTAACCCAAAACCAAACCATAGCCGTAAGCCTCACCCAAACCATAACCCTAATCCTAACGCTAACCCTAAGCCAAACCCTAACCGTAACCATAACCCTAACCCTAACGCTAACACAAACCCTAACCCTAACCCTAACCCTAACCCTAACCCAAACCCTAACCCTAACCCTAACCCTAACCCTAACCCTAACCCAAACCCAAACCCTAACCCTAACCCTAACAATAACGCTAACCCTAACGCTAACCCTAACCCTAACCCTAACCCTAATGCTAACACAAACCCTAAACCTAAACCTAACCCAAACCCAAACCATAACCGTAAGCCTCACCCAAACCATAACCCTAATCCTAACGCTAACCCTAACCCAAACCCTAACCGCAACCATAACCCTAACCCTAACGCCAACAAAAACCCTAACCCCAACCCTAACCCTAACACTAACCCAAACCCTAAATCTAACCCTAACCCTAACCCCAACCCTAACCCTAACCCTAAGCCTAACCCTAACCCAAAACCTAACCCTAACCCTAACCCAATCCCAAACCCTAACCCTAACCCTAACCCTAACCCTAACCCTAACCCTAAACGTAACTCTAACCCAAACGCAAACCCTAACCCTAACCCTAACCCTAACCCAAACCCTAACCGTAACCCTAACCCTAACCCTAACGCTAACACAAACCCTAACCCTAACCCTAACCCTAACCCTAACCCTAACCCAAACCCTAACTCTAACCCTAACCCTAACCCAAACCCAAATCTTATCCCTAACCCTAACCCTAACGCAAACCATAACACTCACCGTAACCCTAACCCAAACCCAAACCCTAACCCTAACCCTAACCGAAATACAAACCCAAATCCTATTCCTAACCCTAAACATAACCCAAACCCTAACCCTAACCCTAACCCAAATCCTAACTCTAACCCTAACCCTAACCCAAACCCAAACCCTAACCCTAAACCTAACCCTAACCCAAATCCTAACCCTAACCCTAACCCAACCCAAACCCTAAACCTAACCCTAACCCTAACCCAAACCCTAACCCTAACCCTAACCCAAACCCAAACCCTAAACCTAACCCTAACCCTAAGCCTAACCCTAACCCTAAACCTAAACGTAACCCTAACCCAAACGCAAACCCTAACCCTAACCCTAACCCTAACCCAAATCCTAACCGTAACCCTAACCCTAACGCTAACACAAACCCTAACCCTGACCCTAACCCTAACCCTAACCCAAACCCTAACTCTAACCCTAACCGAAACGCAAACACTAACCCTAACCCTAAACTTAAACCTAACCCAAACCCTAACCGTAACCCTAACACTAACCCTAACGCTAACACAAACCCTAACCCTAACCCTAACCCTAACCCAAACCCTAACTCTAACCCTAACCCAAACCCAAACCAAAACCCTAACCCTAAACCTAACAATAACGCAAACCCTAACCCTAACCCAAACCCAAACCCTAACCCTAACCCTAACCCTAACCCAAACACAAACCCAAACCCTAACCCTAACCCTAAACATAACCCAAACCCAAACCCTAACCCTAAACCTAACCCTTACCAAACCCTAACCATAACCAGAACACAAACCTTAGCTCTATCCCTAAACCTAACCCTAACCCTAAACCTTACCCTAATCCAAACGCACACCCTAACCCTAACACTAACCCTAACCCTAAACCTAAACCTAAACCAAGCCCTAACACTAACCTTAGCCTAAACTTAACCCTAACCCAAAAGCTAAACCTAACCCTAACCCTAACCCTAACCCTAATCCTAACACTAACCCTTTCCAAACATTAACCTTATCGCAAACCCTCACCTTAAACCTAACCTAAACCCTAACCCTAACCCTAAACCTAACACTAAACCTAACCCAAACCCAAACCCTAATCCTAACACTAACCCTAACCCTAACCCTAACACTCACCCTAAACCAAACGGAAACCCTAACCC
>JAJHUQ010000045.1:5505000-5507500 GCA_035773235.1 Eospalax fontanierii | reverse complement strand
CCTAACCCTAACCCTAACCCTAACCCAAATCCTAACCGTAACCCTAACCCTAACGCTAACACAAACCCTAACCCTGACCGTAACCCTAACCCTAACCCAAACCCTAACTCTAACCCTAACCCAAACGCAAACACTAACCCTAACCCTAAACCTAAACCTAACCCAAACCCTAACCGTAACCCTAACACTAACCCTAATGCTAACACAAACCCTAACCCTAACCCTAACCCTAACCCTAACCCAAACCCTAACTCTAACCCTAACCCAAACCCAAACCAAAACCCTAACCCTAACCCTAACAATAACGCAAACCCTAACCCTAACCCAAACCCAAACCCTAACCCTAACCCTAACCCAAACCCAAACCCAAACCCTAACCCTAACCCTAAACATAACCCAAACCCAAACCCTAACCCTAAACCTAACCCTTACCAAACCCTAACCATAACCAGAACACAAACCTTAGCTCTATCCATAAACCTAACCCTAACCCTAAACCTTACCCTAATCCAAACGCACACCCTAACCCTAACACTAACCCTAACCCTAAACCTAAACCTAAACCAAGCCCTAACACTAACCTTAGCCTAAACTTAACCCTAACCCAAACGCTAAACCTAACCCTAACCCTAACCCTAACCCTAATCCTAACACTAACCCTTTCCAAACATTAACCTTATCGCAAACCCTCACCCTAAACCTAACCTAAACCCTAACCCTAACCCTAACCCTAACACTAAACCTAACCCAAACCCAAACCCTAATCCTAACACTAACCCTAACCCTAACCCTAACACTCACCCTAAACCAAACGGAAACCCTAACCCTAACCGTAACCCTAACCCTAACCCAAACCCAAACCCTAACCCTAACCAAAACCCTAACCCATCCTCTACCCGTACCCTAACCCTAACACTAAACCTAATACTAAACAAACCCCTAACCCTATACCTAACCCTTACCCTAACCCAAATATTAACCCTAAAACTAACCCTAACCCAAACCCTAACCCTAAACCTAACCCTAACCCAAACCCTAACCCTAACCATAACCCTAACCGAAACCCTAACCCAAACATTAACCCTAAACCTAACCCTAACCCAAACGCTAACCCAAACCCTAACCCTAACCCTAACAATAACGCTAACCCTAACGCTAACCCTAACCCAAACCCTAACCGTAACCATAACCCTAACCCTAACGCTAACACAAACCCTAACCCTAACCCTAACCCTAACCCTAACCCAGACCCTAAATCTAACCCTAACCCTAACCCCAACCCTAACCCTAACCCTAAGCCTAACCCTAACCCAAACCCTAACCCTAACCCTAACCCAATCCCAAACCCTAACCCTAACCCTAACCCTAACCCTAACCCTAAACGTAACTCTAACCCAAACGCAAACCCTAACCCTAACCCTAACCCTAACCCAAACCATAACCCTAACCGAAACCCTAACCCAAACTTTAACCCTAAACCTAACCCTAACCCAAACGCTAAACCTAACCCTAACCCTAACCCTAACCCTAATCCTAACACTAACCCTTTCCAAACATTAACCTTATCGCAAACCCTCACCCTAAACCTAACCTAAACCCTAACCCTAACCCTAACCCTAACACTAAACCTAACCCAAACCCAAACCCTAACCCTAACCCTAACCCTAACCCAAACCCAAACCCTAACCCTAACCCTAACAATAACGCTAACCCTAATGCTAACCCTAACCCTAACCCTAACCCTAATGCTAACACAAACCCTAACCCTAAACCTAACCCAAACCCAAACCATAACCGTAAGCCTCACCCAAACCATAACCCTAATCCTAACGCTAACCCTAACCCAAACCCTAACCGTAACCATAACCCTAACGCTAACACAAACCCTAACCCTAACCCTAACCCTAACCCTAACCCAAACCCTAAATCTAACCCTAACCCTAACCCCAACCCTAACCCTAACCCTAAGCCTAACCCTAACCCAAACCCTAACCCTAACCCTAACCCAATCCCAAACCCTAACCCTAACCCTAACCCTAACCCTAACCCTAACCCTAAACGTAACTCTAACCCAAACGCAAACCCTAACCCTAACCCTAACCCAAACCCTATTCCTAACCCTTAACATAACCCAAACCCTAACCCTAACCCTAACCCAAACCCTAACTCTAACCCTAACCCTAACCCAAACCCAAACCCTAACCCTAAACCTAACCCTAACCCAAATCCTAACCCTAACCCTAACCCAACCCAAACCCTAAACCTAACCCTAACCCTAACCCAAACCCTAACCCTAACCCTAACCCAAACCCAAACCCTAAACCTAACCCTAACCCTAAGCCTAACCCTAACCCTAAACCTAAACGTAACCCTAACCCAAATGCAAACCCTAACCCTAACCCTAACACTAACCCAAATCCTAACCGTAACCCTAACCCTAACGCTAACACAAACCCTAACCCTGACCGTAACCCTAACCCTAACCCAAACCCTAACTCTA
>JAJHUQ010000045.1:5492500-5495000 GCA_035773235.1 Eospalax fontanierii | reverse complement strand
TCACCCTAAACCAAACGGAAACCCTAACCCTAACCGTAACCCTAACCCTAACCCAAACCCAAACCCTAACCCTAACCAAAACCCTAACCCATCCTCTACCCGTACCCTAACCCTAACACTAAACCTAATACTAAACAAACACCTAACCCTATACCTAACCCTTACCCTAACCCAAACATTAACCCTAAAACTAACCCTAACCCAAACCCTAACCCTAAACCTAACCCTAACCCAAACCCTAACCCTAACCATAACCCTAACCGAAACCCTAACCCAAACATTAACCCTAAACCTAACCCTAACCCAAACGCTAACCCAAACCCTAACCCTCACCCTAACAATAACGCTAACCCTAACGCTAACCCTAACCCAAACCCTAACCGTAACCATAACCCTAACCCTAACGCTAACACAAACCCTAACCCTAACCCTAACCCTAACCCTAACCCAGACCCTAAATCTAACCCTAACCCTAACCCCAACCCTAACCCTAACCCTAAGCCTAACCCTAACCCAAACCCTAACCCTAACCCTAACCCAATCCCAAACCCTAACCCTAACCCTAACCCTAACCCTAACCCTAACCCTAAACGTAACTCTAACCCAAACGCAAACCCTAACCCTAACCCTAACCCTAACCCAAACCATAACCCTAACCGAAACCCTAACCCAAACTTTAACCCTAAACCTAACCCTAACCCAAACGCTAAACCTAACCCTAACCCTAACCCTAACCCTAATCCTAACACTAACCCTTTCCAAACATTAACCTTATCGCAAACCCTCACCCTAAACCTAACCTAAACCCTAACCCTAACCCTAACCCTAACACTAAACCTAACCCAAACCCAAACCCTAACCCTAACCCTAACCCTAACCCAAACCCAAACCCTAACCCTAACCCTAACAATAACGCTAACCCTAATGCTAACCCTAACCCTAACCCTAACCCTAATGCTAACACAAAACCTAACCCTAAACCTAACCCAAACCCAAACCATAACCGTAAGCCTCACCCAAACCATAACCCTAATCCTAACGCTAACCCTAACCCAAACCCTAACCGTAACCATAACCCTAACGCTAACACAAACCCTAACCCTAACCCTAACCCTAACCCTAACCCAAACCCTAAATCTAACCCTAACCCTAACCCCAACCCTAACCCTAACCCTAAGCCTAACCCTAACCCAAACCCTAACCCTAACCCTAACCCAATCCCAAACCCTAACCCTAACCCTAACCCTAACCCTAACCCTAACCCTAAACGTAACTCTAACCCAAACGCAAACCCTAACCCTAACCCTAACCCTAACCCAAACCCTAACCGTAACCCTAACCCTAACCCTAACGCTAACACAAACCCTAACCCTAACCCTAACCCTAACCCTAACCCAAACCCTAACTCTAACCCTAACCCTAACCCAAACCCAAATCTTATCCCTAACCCTAACCCTAACGCAAACCATAACACTCACCGTAACCCTAACCCAAACCCAAACCCTAACCCTAACCCTAACCGAAATACATACCCAAACCCTATTCCTAACCCTTAACATAACCCAAACCCTAACCCTAACCCTAACCCAAACCCTAACTCTAACCCTAACCCTAACCCAAACCCAAACCCTAACCCTAAACCTAACCCTAACCCAAATCCTAACCCTAACCCTAACCCAACCCAAACCCTAAACCTAACCCTAACCCTAACCCAAACCCTAACCCTAACCCTAACCCAAACCCAAACCCTAAACCTAACCCTAACCCTAAGCCTAACCCTAACCCTAAACCTAAACGTAACCCTAACCCAAATGCAAACCCTAACCCTAACCCTAACCCTAACCCAAATCCTAACCGTAACCCTAACCCTAACGCTAACACAAACCCTAACCCTGACCGTAACCCTAACCCTAACCCAAACCCTAACTCTAACCCTAACCCAAACGCAAACACTAACCCTAACCCTAAACCTAAACCTAACCCAAACCCTAACCGTAACCCTAAAACTAACCCTAACGCTAA
This sequence comes from Eospalax fontanierii, assembly GCA_035773235.1. Classification (NCBI taxonomy): domain Eukaryota; kingdom Metazoa; phylum Chordata; class Mammalia; order Rodentia; family Spalacidae; genus Eospalax; species Eospalax fontanierii. The sequence continues at coordinate 5,492,978 of JAJHUQ010000045.1, read as the reverse complement.
CACAAACCCTAACCCTAACCCTAACCCTAACCCTAACCCAAACCCTAACTCTAACCCTAACCCAAACCCAAACCAAGACCGTAACCCTAACCCTAACAATAACGCAAACCCTAACCCTAACCCAAACCCAAACCCTAACCCTAACCCTAACCCAAACCCAAACCCAAACCCTAACCCTAACCCTAAACATAACCCAAACCCAAACCCTAACCCTAAACCTAACCCTTACCAAACCCTAACCATAACCAGAACACAAACCTTAGCTCTATCCCTAAACCTAACCCTAACCCTAAACCTTACCCTAATCCAAACGCACACCCTAACCCTAACACTAACCCTAACCCTAAACCTAAACCTAAACCAAGCCCTAACACTAACCTTAGCCTAAACTTAACCCTAACCCAAACGCTAAACCTAAACCTAACCCTAACCCTAACCCTAATCCTAACACTAACCCTTTCCAAACATTAACCTTATC
>JAJHUQ010000045.1:5485000-5487500 GCA_035773235.1 Eospalax fontanierii | reverse complement strand
TAACCCTAACGCTAACACAAACCCTAACCCTAACCCTAACCCTAACCCTAACCCAAACCCTAAATCTAACCCTAACCCTAACCCCAACCCTAACCCTAACCCTAAGCCTAACCCTAACCCAAACCCTAACCCTAACCCTAACCCAATCCCAAACCCTAACCCTAACCCTAACCCTAACCCTAACCCTAACCCTAAACGTAACTCTAACCCAAACGCAAACCCTAACCCTAACCCTAACCCTAACCCAAACCCTAACCGTAACCCTAACCCTAACCCTAACGCTAACACAAACCCTAACCCTAACCCTAACCCTAACCCTAACCCAAACCCTAACTCTAACCCTAACCCTAACCCAAACCCAAATCTTATCCCTAACCCTAACCCTAACGCAAACCATAACACTCACCGTAACCCTAACCCAAACCCAAACCCTAACCCTAACCCTAACCGAAATACATACCCAAACCCTATTCCTAACCCTTAACATAACCCAAACCCTAACCCTAACCCTAACCCAAACCCTAACTCTAACCCTAACCCTAACCCAAACCCAAACCCTAACCCTAAACCTAACCCTAACCCAAATCCTAACCCTAACCCTAACCCAACCCAAACCCTAAACCTAACCCTAACCCTAACCCAAACCCTAACCCTAACCCTAACCCAAACCCAAACCCTAAACCTAACCCTAACCCTAAGCCTAACCCTAACCCTAAACCTAAACGTAACCCTAACCCAAATGCAAACCCTAACCCTAACCCTAACCCTAACCCAAATCCTAACCGTAACCCTAACCCTAACGCTAACACAAACCCTAACCCTGACCGTAACCCTAACCCTAACCCAAACCCTAACTCTAACCCTAACCCAAACGCAAACACTAACCCTAACCCTAAACCTAAACCTAACCCAAACCCTAACCGTAACCCTAAAACTAACCCTAACGCTAACACAAACCCTAACCCTAACCCTAACCCTAACCCTAACCCAAACCCTAACTCTAACCCTAACCCAAACCCAAACCAAAACCGTAACCCTAACCCTAACAATAACGCAAACCCTAACCCTAACCCAAACCCAAACCCTAACCCTAACCCTAACCCAAACCCAAACCCAAACCCTAACCCTAACCCTAAACATAACCCAAACCCAAACCCTAACCCTAAACCTAACCCTTACCAAACCCTAACCATAACCAGAACACAAACCTTAGCTCTATCCCTAAACCTAACCCTAACCCTAAACCTTACCCTAATCCAAACGCACACCCTAATCCTAACACTAACCCTAACCCTAAATCTAAACCTAAACCAAGCCCTAACACTAACCTTAGCCTAAACTTAACCCTAACCCAAACGCTAAACCTAAACCTAACCCTAACCCTAACCCTAATCCTAACACTAACCCTTTCCAAACATTAACCTTATCGCAAACCCTCACCCTAAACCTAACCTAAACCCTAACCCTAACCCTAACCCTAACACTAAACCTAACCCAAACCCAATCCCTAATCCTAACACTAACCCTAACCCTAACCCTAACACTCACCCTAAACCAAACGGAAACCCTAACCCTAACCGTAACCCTAACCCTAACCCAAAACCAAACCCTAACCCTAACCAAAACCCTAATCCATCCTCTACACGTACCCTAACCCTAACACTAAACCTAATACTAAACAAACCCCTAACCCTATACCTAACCCTTACCCTAACCCAAACATTAACCCTTAAACTAACCCTAAACCAAACCCTAACCCTAAACCTAACCCTAACCCAAACCCTAACCCTAACCATAACCCTAACCGAAACCCTAACCCAAACATTAACCCTAAACCTAACCCTAACCCAAACGCTAAACCTAACCCTAACCCTAACCCTAACCCTAATCCTAACACTAACCCTTTCCAAACATTAACCTTATCGCAAACCCTCACCCTAAACCTAACCTAAACCCTAACCCTAACCCTAACCCTAACACTAAACCTAATGCAAACCCAAACCCTAACCCTAACCCTAACCCTAACCCAAACCCAAACCCTAACCCTAACCCTAACAATAACGCTAACCCTAATGCTAACCCTAACCCTAACCCTAACACTAATGCTAACACAAACCCTAACCCTAAACCTAACCCAAACCCAAACCATACCCGTAAGCCTCACCCAAACCATAACCCTAATCCTAACCCTAACCCAAACCCTAACCGTAACCATAACCATAACCCTAACCCTAACGCTAACACAAACCCTAACCCTAAACCTAACCCTAACCCTAACCCAAACCCTAAATCTAACCCTAACCCTAACCCCAACCCTAACCCTAACCCGAAGCCTAACCCTAACCCAAACCCTAAGCCTAACCCTAACCCAATCCCAAACGCTAACCCTAACCCTAACCCTAACCCTAAGCCTAACCCTAACCCAAACCCTAAATCTAACCCTAACCCTAACCCCAACCCTAACCCTAACCCTAACCCTAACCCTAACCCTAACCCTAAC
>JAJHUQ010000045.1:5470000-5472500 GCA_035773235.1 Eospalax fontanierii | reverse complement strand
CCTAACACTAAACCTAACCCAAACCCAAACCCTAACCCTAACCCTAACCCTAACCCAAACCCAAACCCTAACCCTAAACCTAACAATAACGCTAACCCTAACGCTAACCCTAACCCTAACCCTAACCCTAATGCTAACACAAACCCTAACCCTAAACCTAACCCAAACCCAAACCATAACCGTAAGCCTCACCCAAACCATAACCCTAATCCTAACGCTAACCCTAACCCAAACCCTAACCGTAACCATAACCCTAACCCTAACGCTAACACAAACCCTAACCCTAACACTAACCCTAAACCTAACCCAAACCCTAAATCTAACCCTAACAATAACCCCAACCCTAACCCTAACCCTAAGCCTAACCCTAACCCAAACCCTAACCCTAACCCTAACCCTAACCCAATCCCAAACCCTAACCCTAACCCTAACCCTAACCCTAACCCTAACCCTAAACGTAACTCTAACCCAAACTCAAACCCTAACCCTAACCCTAACCCTAACCCAAACCCTAACCGTAACCCTAACCCTAACCCTAACGCTAACACAAACCCTAACCCTAACCCTAACCCTAACCCAAACCCTAACTCTAACCCTAACCCTAACCCAAAACCAAATCTTATCCCTAACGCTAACCCTAACGCAAACCATAACACTCACCGTAACCCTAACCCAAACCCAAACCCTAACCCTAACCCTAACCGAAATACATACCCAAACCCTATTCCTAACCCTAAACATAACCCAAACCCTAACCCTAACCCTAACCCAAACCCTAACTCTAACCCTAACCCTAACCCAAACCCAAACCCTAACCCTAAATGTAACCCTAACCCAAATCCTAACCCTAACCCTAACCCAACCCAAACCCTAAACCTAACCCTAACCCTAACCCAAACCCTAATCCTAACCCTAACCCTATCCCAAACCCAAACCCTAAACCTAACCCTAACCCTAAGCCTAACCCTAACCCTAAACCTAAACGTAACCCTAACCCAAACGCAAACCCTAACCCTAAGCCAAATCCTAACCGTAACCCTAACCCTAACGCTAACACAAACCCTAACCCTGTCCGTAACCCTAACCCTAACCCAAACCCTAACTCTAACCCTAACCCAAACGCAAACACTAACCATAACCCTAAACCTAAACCTAACCCAAACCCTAACCATAACCCTAACACTAACCCTAACGCTAACACAAACGCTAACCCTAACCCTAACCCTAACCCTAACCCAAACCCTAACTCTAACCCTAACCCAAACCCAAACCAAAACCCTAACCCTAACCCTAACAATAACGCAAACCCTAACCCTAACCCAAACCCAAACCCTAACCCTAACCCTAACCCAAACACAAACCCAAACCCTAACCCTAACCCTAAACATAACCCAAACCCAAACCCTAACCCTAAACCTAACCCTTACCAAACCCTAACCATAACCAGAACACAAACTTTAGATCTATCCCTAAACCTAACCCTAACCCTAAACCTTACCCTAATCCAAACGCACACCCTAACCCTAACACTAACCCTAACCCTAAACCTAAACCTAAACCAAGCCCTAACACTAACCTTAGCCTAAACTTAACCCTAACCCAAACGCTAAACCTAATCCTAACCCTAACCCTAACCCTAATCCTAACACTAACCCTTTCCAAACATTAACCTTATCGCAAACCCTCACCCTAAACCTAACCTAAACCCTAACCCTAACCCTAACCCTAACACTAAACCTAACCCAAACCCAAACCCTAATCCTAACACTAACCCTAACCCTAACCCTAACACTCACCCTAAACCAAACGGAAACCCTAACCCTAACCGTAACCCTAACCCTAACCCAAACCCAAACCCTAACCCTAACCAAACCCTAACCCATCCTCTACCCGTACCCTAACCCTAACACTAAACCTAATACTAAACAAACCCCTAACCCTATACCTAACCCTTACCCTAACCCAAACATTAACCCTAAAACTAACCCTAACCCAAACCCTAACCCTAAACCTAACCCTAACCCAAACCCTAACCCTAACCATAACCCTAACCGAAACCCTAACCCAAACATTAACCCTAAACCTAACCCTAACCCAAACGCTAACCCTAAACCTAACCCTAGCCCAAAACCTCACCCTAAACCTAACCCTAACACAAACCCTAACCCTAACCCAAACCCAAACCCAAACCCTAACCCTAAACCTAACCCTAACCCAAACTCTAACCGTAACTCTAAACTTAACCCTAACCCTAACCCTAACCCAAACATTAAACGTAAACCTAACCCTAACCCAAACCCTAACACTAACCGTAACACAAACCCTAACCCTAACCCTAACCCTAAGCCTAAGCCTAAATCTACCCCTAACACAAACCCTAACCCTAACCCTAACCCTAACCCAAACTCAAACCCTAAACCTAATGCTAACCCTAACCCAAACCCTATCCCTAAACCTAACCCTTATCCAAACCCTAAATCTAACCCTAACCCTAACCCGA
>JAJHUQ010000045.1:5415000-5432500 GCA_035773235.1 Eospalax fontanierii | reverse complement strand
CTAACCCTTATCCAAACCCTAAATCTAACCCTAACCCTAACCCGAACCAAAACCTAAACCTAACCCAAACACTGACCCTAACACTAATCCTAACCCAAACCCTAAACCTAACCCTAACCCAAACATTAACCCTAAACCTAACCCTAAACCAAACGCTAACCCTAAACCTAACCCTAGCCCAAAACCTAACCCTAAACCTAACCCTAACACAAACCCTAACCCTAACCCAAAACCAAACCCAAACCCTAAACTTAACCGTAACCCTAACCCAAACTCTAACCATAACTCTAACCCTAACCCTAACCCTAAACCTAACAATAACCCAAACCCTAACACTAACCCTAACCCTAACCCTAACCCTAACCCTAACCCAAACATTAAACCTAAACCTAACCCTAACCCAAACCCTACCACTAACCCTAACACAAACCCTAACCCTAACCCTAACCCTAGCCTAAGCCTAAACCTAAACCTAACAGAAACCCTAACCCTAACCCTAACCCTAACCCTAACCCTAACCCAAACTCAAACCCTAAACCTAATGCTAACCCTAACCCAAACCCTATCCCTACCCCTAACCCTTATCCAAACCCTAACCCTAACCCTAACCCTAACCCTAACCCTAATCTAACCCTAACCCTAACCCTAACCCTAACCCGAACCAAAACCTAAAACTAACCCAAACCCTGACCCTAACACTAACCCTAACCCAAACCCTAAACCTAACCCTAACCCTAACCCAAATATTAACCCTAAACCTAACGCTAACTCTAACGCTAACCATAAACCTAACCCTAACCCAAACCCTAACCCTAACCTAACCTTAACCCAAACCCTAACCCTAATCCTAACCCTAACCCAAAACCAAACCCTAACCCTAACTCAAACTCAAACCCTAACCCTAACCCTAACCCTAATCCTAACCCTAACCCTAACCCTAACCTTAACCCAAACTCAAACCCTAAACGTAATGCTAACCCTAACCCAAACCCTATCCCTAACCCTAACCCTTATCCAAACCCTAAATCTGACCCTAACCCTAACCCTAACCTAATCCAAACACTAACCCTTACCCAAACACTAACATTATCGCAAAGCCTCACCCTAAACCTAACCTAAACCCTAACCCTAACCCTAACACTAAACCTAATCCAAACCCAAACCCTAATCCTAACACTAACCCTAACCCTAACCCTAACACTCACCCTAAACCAAACGGAAACCCTAACCCTAACCCTAACTCAAACCCTAACCCTAAACCTAACTCTAATACAAACCCTAACCCTAACCCTAACCCAAACCCAAACCCTAACCCTAACCATAACCCTAACCCATCCTCTACCCGTACCCTGACCCTAACACTAAACCTAATACTAAACAAACCCCTAACCCTATACCTAACCCTTACCCTAACCCAAACATTAACCCTAAAACTAACCCTAACCCAAACCCTAACCCTAAACCAAACCCTAACCCTAAACCTAACCCTAACCCAAACCCTAACCCTAACCTAACCTTAACCCAAACCCTAACCCTAATCCTAACCCTAACCCAAACCCAAACCCTAACCCTAACCCTAACTCAAACCCTAACCCTAACCCTAACACTAACCCTAACCCTAAACCTAACCCTAACCAAAACCAAACCCTAACTCAAACCCTAAACCTAACCCTAACCCTAACATTAACCCTAACCGAAACCAAACCCTAACCTTAACCCTAACCCAAACGCAAACCCTTACACTAATCCTCACCCTAACCCTAACCCAAAACCAAATCCAAACACAAAATCTAACCCTAACCCTAACCCTAACCCTAACCCAAAGCCTAAACCGAAACCTAACCCTAACCCAAATCCTCACACTAATCCTAAACCTAACACACACCCTAACCCTAACCTTAACCCTAACCCAAATCCAAACCCTAACGCTAACCCTAACACTAACCCAAACCCAAACCCTAACCATAAACCTAACCCTAACCCTAACCCTAAAACTAACCCAAACCCTAACTCTAACCCTAACCCTAACCCAAACCCATACCCTAACCCTAACCCTAACCCTAACCCAAACCCTAACCCTAACCCTAACCCAAACCCAAACCCTAAACCTAAACCTAACCCTAACCCTAACCCTAACCCAAACCCTAACTCTAACCCTAACCCTAACCCAAACCCTAACCCTAACCCTAACCCTAAACCTAAACCTAACCCAAGCACTAACACTAACCTTAGCTTAAACTTAACCCTACCCCAAACGCTAAACCTAACCCTAACCCTAACCCTAACCTAATCCTAACACTAACCCTTACCCAAACACTAACCTTATCGCAAACCTTCACCCTAAACCTAACCTAAACCCTAACCCTAACCCTAACATTAACCTAATCCAAACCCAAACCCTAATCCTAACACTAACCCTAACCCTAACCCTAACACTCACCCTAAACCAAACGGAAACCCTAACCCTAACCCTAACTCAAACCCTAACCCTAAACCTAACTCTAATACAAACCCTAACCCTAACCCTAACCCAAACCCAAACCCTAACCCTAACCATAACCCTAACCCATCCTCTACCCGTACCCTGACCCTAACACTAAACCTAATACTAAACAAACCCCTAACCCTATACCTAACCCTTACCCTAACCCAAACATTAACCCTAAAACTAACCCTAACCCAAGCCCTAACCATAAACCTAACCCTAACCCAAACCCTAACCCTAACCCTAACCCTAACCCAAAACCTAACCCTAACCCTAACCCTAACCCTAACCCTAACCCAAACCCTATCCCTAACCCTAACCCTTATCCAAACCCTAAATCTAACCCTAACCCTAACCCGAACCAAAACCTAAACCTAACCCAAACACTGACCCTAACACTAATCCTAACCCAAACCCTAAACCTAACCCTAACCCAAACATTAACCCTAAACCTAACCCTAAACCAAACGCTAACCCTAAACCTAACCCTAGCCCAAAACCTAACCCTAAACCTAACCCTAACACAAACCCTAACCCTAACCCAAAACCAAACCCAAACCCTAAACTTAACCGTAACCCTAACCCAAACTCTAACCATAACTCTAACCCTAACCCTAACCCTAAACCTAACAATAACCAACCCTAACACTAACCCTAACCCTAACCCTAACCCTAACCCTAACCCAAACATTAAACCTAAACCTAACCCTAACCCAAACCCTACCACTAACCCTAACACAAACCCTAACCCTAACCCTAACCCTAGCCTAAGCCTAAACCTAAACCTAACAGAAACCCTAACCCTAACCCTAACCCTAACCCTAACCCTAACCCAAACTCAAACCCTAAACCTAATGCTAACCCTAACCCAAACCCTATCCCTACCCCTAACCCTTATCCAAACCCTAACCCTAACCCTAACCCTAACCCTAACCCTAATCTAACCCTAACCCTAACCCTAACCCTAACCCGAACCAAAACCTAAAACTAACCCAAACCCTGACCCTAACACTAACCCTAACCCAAACCCTAAACCTAACCCTAACCCTAACCCAAATATTAACCCTAAACCTAACGCTAACTCTAACGCTAACCATAAACCTAACCCTAACCCAAACCCTAACCCTAACCTAACCTTAACCCAAACCCTAACCCTAATCCTAACCCTAACCCAAAACCAAACCCTAACCCTAACTCAAACTCAAACCCTAACCCTAACCCTAACCCTAATCCTAACCCTAACCCTAACCCTAACCTTAACCCAAACTCAAACCCTAAACGTAATGCTAACCCTAACCCAAACCCTATCCCTAACCCTAACCCTTATCCAAACCCTAAATCTGACCCTAACCCTAACCCTAACCTAATCCAAACACTAACCCTTACCCAAACACTAACATTATCGCAAAGCCTCACCCTAAACCTAACCTAAACCCTAACCCTAACCCTAACACTAAACCTAATCCAAACCCAAACCCTAATCCTAACACTAACCCTAACCCTAACCCTAACACTCACCCTAAACCAAACGGAAACCCTAACCCTAACCCTAACTCAAACCCTAACCCTAAACCTAACTCTAATACAAACCCTAACCCTAACCCTAACCCAAACCCAAACCCTAACCCTAACCATAACCCTAACCCATCCTCTACCCGTACCCTGACCCTAACACTAAACCTAATACTAAACAAACCCCTAACCCTATACCTAACCCTTACCCTAACCCAAACATTAACCCTAAAACTAACCCTAACCCAAACCCTAACCCTAAACCAAACCCTAACCCTAAACCTAACCCTATCCCAAACCCTAACCCTAACCTAACCTTAACCCAAACCCTAACCCTAATCCTAACCCTAACCCAAACCCAAACCCTAACCCTAACCCTAACTCAAACCCTAACCCTAACCCTAACACTAACCCTAACCCTAAACCTAACCCTAACCCTAACCAAAACCAAACCCTAACTCAAACCCTAAACCTAACCCTAACCCTAACATTAACCCTAACCGAAAACAAACCCTAACCTTAACCCTAACCCAAACGCAAACCCTTACACTAATCCTCACCCTAACCCTAACCCAAAACCAAATCCAAACACAAAATCTAACCCTAACCCTAAACCTAACAATAACCCAAACCCTAACACTAACCCTAACCCTAACCCTAACCCTAACCCTAACCCAAACATTAAACCTAAACCTAACCCTAACCCAAACCCTACCACTAACCCTAACACAAACCCTAACCCTAACCCTAACCCTAGCCTAAGCCTAAACCTAAACCTAACAGAAACCCTAACCCTAACCCTAACCCTAACCCTAACCCTAACCCAAACTCAAACCCTAAACCTAATGCTAACCCTAACCCAAACCCTATCCCTACCCCTAACCCTTATCCAAACCCTAACCCTAACCCTAACCCTAACCCTAACCCTAATCTAACCCTAACCCTAACCCTAACCCTAACCCGAACCAAAACCTAAAACTAACCCAAACCCTGACCCTAACACTAACCCTAACCCAAACCCTAAACCTAACCCTAACCCTAACCCAAATATTAACCCTAAACCTAACGCTAACTCTAACGCTAACCATAAACCTAACCCTAACCCAAACCCTAACCCTAACCTAACCTTAACCCAAACCCTAACCCTAATCCTAACCCTAACCCAAAACCAAACCCTAACCCTAACTCAAACTCAAACCCTAACCCTAACCCTAACCCTAATCCTAACCCTAACCCTAACCCTAACCTTAACCCAAACTCAAACCCTAAACGTAATGCTAACCCTAACCCAAACCCTATCCCTAACCCTAACCCTTATCCAAACCCTAAATCTGACCCTAACCCTAACCCTAACCTAATCCAAACACTAACCCTTACCCAAACACTAACATTATCGCAAAGCCTCACCCTAAACCTAACCTAAACCCTAACCCTAACCCTAACACTAAACCTAATCCAAACCCAAACCCTAATCCTAACACTAACCCTAACCCTAACCCTAACACTCACCCTAAACCAAACGGAAACCCTAACCCTAACCCTAACTCAAACCCTAACCCTAAACCTAACTCTAATACAAACCCTAACCCTAACCCTAACCCAAACCCAAACCCTAACCCTAACCATAACCCTAACCCATCCTCTACCCGTACCCTGACCCTAACACTAAACCTAATACTAAACAAACCCCTAACCCTATACCTAACCCTTACCCTAACCCAAACATTAACCCTAAAACTAACCCTAACCCAAACCCTAACCCTAAACCAAACCCTAACCCTAAACCTAACCCTAACCCAAACCCTAACCCTAACCTAACCTTAACCCAAACCCTAACCCTAATCCTAACCCTAACCCAAACCCAAACCCTAACCCTAACCCTAACTCAAACCCTAACCCTAACCCTAACACTAACCCTAACCCTAAACCTAACCCTAACCAAAACCAAACCCTAACTCAAACCCTAAACCTAACCCTAACCCTAACATTAACCCTAACCGAAACCAAACCCTAACCTTAACCCTAACCCAAACGCAAACCCTTACACTAATCCTCACCCTAACCCTAACCCAAAACCAAATCCAAACACAAAATCTAACCCTAACCCTAACCCTAACCCTAACCCAAAGCCTAAACCGAAACCTAACCCTAACCCAAATCCTCACACTAATCCTAAACCTAACACACACCCTAACCCTAACCTTAACCCTAACCCAAATCCAAACCCTAACGCTAACCCTAACACTAACCCAAACCCAAACCCTAACCATAAACCTAACCCTAACCCTAACCCTAAAACTAACCCAAACCCTAACTCTAACCCTAACCCTAACCCAAACCCATACCCTAACCCTAACCCTAACCCTAACCCAAACCCTAACCCTAACCCTAACCCAAACCCAAACCCTAAACCTAAACCTAACCCTAACCCTAACCCTAACCCAAACCCTAACTCTAACCCTAACCCTAACCCAAACCCTAACCCTAACCCTAACCCTAAACCTAAACCTAACCCAAGCACTAACACTAACCTTAGCTTAAACTTAACCCTACCCCAAACGCTAAACCTAACCCTAACCCTAACCCTAACCTAATCCTAACACTAACCCTTACCCAAACACTAACCTTATCGCAAACCTTCACCCTAAACCTAACCTAAACCCTAACCCTAACCCTAACATTAACCTAATCCAAACCCAAACCCTAATCCTAACACTAACCCTAACCCTAACCCTAACACTCACCCTAAACCAAACGGAAACCCTAACCCTAACCCTAACTCAAACCCTAACCCTAAACCTAACTCTAATACAAACCCTAACCCTAACCCTAACCCAAACCCAAACCCTAACCCTAACCATAACCCTAACCCATCCTCTACCCGTACCCTGACCCTAACACTAAACCTAATACTAAACAAACCCCTAACCCTATACCTAACCCTTACCCTAACCCAAACATTAACCCTAAAACTAACCCTAACCCAAGCCCTAACCATAAACCTAACCCTAACCCAAACCCTAACCCTAACCCTAACCCTAACCCAAAACCTAACCCTAACCCTAACCCTAACCCTAACCCTAACCCAAACCCTATCCCTAACCCTAACCCTTATCCAAACCCTAAATCTAACCCTAACCCTAACCCGAACCAAAACCTAAACCTAACCCAAACACTGACCCTAACACTAATCCTAACCCAAACCCTAAACCTAACCCTAACCCAAACATTAACCCTAAACCTAACCCTAAACCAAACGCTAACCCTAAACCTAACCCTAGCCCAAAACCTAACCCTAAACCTAACCCTAACACAAACCCTAACCCTAACCCAAAACCAAACCCAAACCCTAAACTTAACCGTAACCCTAACCCAAACTCTAACCATAACTCTAACCCTAACCCTAACCCTAAACCTAACAATAACCCAAACCCTAACACTAACCCTAACCCTAACCCTAACCCTAACCCTAACCCAAACATTAAACCTAAACCTAACCCTAACCCAAACCCTACCACTAACCCTAACACAAACCCTAACCCTAACCCTAACCCTAGCCTAAGCCTAAACCTAAACCTAACAGAAACCCTAACCCTAACCCTAACCCTAACCCTAACCCTAACCCAAACTCAAACCCTAAACCTAATGCTAACCCTAACCCAAACCCTATCCCTACCCCTAACCCTTATCCAAACCCTAACCCTAACCCTAACCCTAACCCTAACCCTAATCTAACCCTAACCCTAACCCTAACCCTAACCCGAACCAAAACCTAAAACTAACCCAAACCCTGACCCTAACACTAACCCTAACCCAAACCCTAAACCTAACCCTAACCCTAACCCAAATATTAACCCTAAACCTAACGCTAACTCTAACGCTAACCATAAACCTAACCCTAACCCAAACCCTAACCCTAACCTAACCTTAACCCAAACCCTAACCCTAATCCTAACCCTAACCCAAAACCAAACCCTAACCCTAACTCAAACTCAAACCCTAACCCTAACCCTAACCCTAATCCTAACCCTAACCCTAACCCTAACCTTAACCCAAACTCAAACCCTAAACGTAATGCTAACCCTAACCCAAACCCTATCCCTAACCCTAACCCTTATCCAAACCCTAAATCTGACCCTAACCCTAACCCTAACCTAATCCAAACACTAACCCTTACCCAAACACTAACATTATCGCAAAGCCTCACCCTAAACCTAACCTAAACCCTAACCCTAACCCTAACACTAAACCTAATCCAAACCCAAACCCTAATCCTAACACTAACCCTAACCCTAACCCTAACACTCACCCTAAACCAAACGGAAACCCTAACCCTAACCCTAACTCAAACCCTAACCCTAAACCTAACTCTAATACAAACCCTAACCCTAACCCTAACCCAAACCCAAACCCTAACCCTAACCATAACCCTAACCCATCCTCTACCCGTACCCTGACCCTAACACTAAACCTAATACTAAACAAACCCCTAACCCTATACCTAACCCTTACCCTAACCCAAACATTAACCCTAAAACTAACCCTAACCCAAACCCTAACCCTAAACCAAACCCTAACCCTAAACCTAACCCTAACCCAAACCCTAACCCTAACCTAACCTTAACCCAAACCCTAACCCTAATCCTAACCCTAACCCAAACCCAAACCCTAACCCTAACCCTAACTCAAACCCTAACCCTAACCCTAACACTAACCCTAACCCTAAACCTAACCCTAACCCTAACCAAAACCAAACCCTAACTCAAACCCTAAACCTAACCCTAACCCTAACATTAACCCTAACCGAAAACAAACCCTAACCTTAACCCTAACCCAAACGCAAACCCTTACACTAATCCTCACCCTAACCCTAACCCAAAACCAAATCCAAACACAAAATCTAACCCTAACCCTAACCCTAACCCTAATCCAAAGCCTAAACCGAAACCTAACCCTAACCCAAATCCTCACACTAATCCTAAACCTAACACACACCCTAACCCTAAACTTAAACCTAACCCAAATCCAAACCCTAACGCTAACCCTAACACTAACCCAAACCCAAACCCTAACCATAAACCTAACCCTAACCCTAACCCTAAACCTAACCCAAACCCTAACTCTAACCCTAACCCTAACCCAAACCCAAACCCTAACCCTAACCCTAACCCTAACCCAAACCAAAACCCTAACCCTAACCCAAACCCAAACCCTAAACCTAACCCTAACCCTAACCCTAACCCTAACCCAAACCCTAACTCTAACCCTAACCCTAACCCAAACCCTAACCCTAACCCTAACCCAAACACAAACCCTAAACCTAACCCTAACCCTAACCCTAACCATCACCCTAACCCAAACCCTAACCCTAACCCTAACCGAAACCCAAACCCTAACAATAACGCAAACCCTAACCCTAACCCTAACCCAAACCCTAACCGTAAACCTAACCCTAACCCTAACCCTAACCCTAACCCTAAACCTAAACCTAAACGTAACCCTAAACCAAATGCAAACCCTAAAACTAACCCTAACCCGAACCCTAACCGTAACCCTAACCCTAACCTTAACGCTAACATAAAACCAAACCCTAACCCTAACTCTAACCCTAACACTAACCCTAACTCTAACCCTAACCCTAACCCAAACCCAAACCCTAACCCAAACCTAACCCAAACCCAAATCCTAACCCTAAACCTAACCCTAACCCAAACACAAACTCAAACCCTAACCCTAACCCTAAACATAACCCAAACACAAACCCTAACCCTAAACCTAACCCTTACACAAACCCTAACCATAACCAGAACCCAAAGCATAACTCTATCCCTAAACCTAACCCTAACCCTAAACCTTACCCTAATCCAAACGCACACCCTAACTCTAACCCTAACCCTAAACCTAAACCTAACCCAAGCCCTAACACTAACCTTAGCCTAAACTTAACCCTACCCCAAACGCTAAACCTAACCCTAACCCTAACCCTAACCTAATCCTAACACTAACCCTTACCCAAACACTAACCTTATCGCAAACCCTCACCCTAAACCTAACCTAAACCCTAACCCTAACCCTAACATTAACCTAATCCAAACCCAAACCCTAATCCTAACACTAACCCTAACCCTAACCCTAACACTCACCCTAAACCAAACGGAAACCCTAACCCTAACCCTAACTCAAACCCTAACCCTACACCTAACTCTAATACAAACCCTAACCCTAACCCTAACCCTAACCCAAACCCAAACCCTAACCCTAACCATAACCCTAACCCATCCTCTACCCATACCCTGACCCTAACACTAAACCTAATACTAAACAAACCCCTAACCCTATATCTAAGCCTTACCCTAACCCAAACATTAACCCTAAAACTAACCCTAACCCAAACCCTAACCATAAACCTAACCCTAACCCAAACCCTAACCCTAACCCTAACCCAAACCCTAACCCTAACCCTAACCCAAACATTAACCCTAAACCTAACCCTAACCCAAACGCTAACCCTAAACCTAACCCTAGCCCAAAACCTAACCCTAAACGTAACCCTTACACAAACCCTAACCCTAACCCAAAACCAAACCCAAACCCTAAACTTAACCGTAACCCTAACCCAAACTCTAACCATAACTCTAACCCTAACCCTAACCCTAACCCTAAACCTAACACTAACCCAAACCCTAACACTAACCCTAACCCTAACCCTAACCCTAACCCTAACCCAAACATTAAACCTAAACCTAACCCTAACCCAAACCCTACCACTAACCCTAACACAAACCCTAACCCTAACCCTAACCCTAGCCTAAGCCTAAACCTAACCCTAACAGAAACCCTAAACCTAACCCTAACCCTAACCCTAACCCTAACACTCACCCTAAACCAAACGGAAACCCTAACCCTAACCCTAACTCAAACCCTAACCCTAAACCTAACTCTAATACAAACCCTAACCCTAACCCTAACCCAAACCCAAACCCTAACCCTAACCATAACCCTAACCGATCCTCTACCCGTACCATGGCCCTAACACTAAACCTAATACTAAACAAACCCCTAACCCTATACCTACCCCTAACCCTAACCCAAACACTAACCCTTAACCTAACCCTAACCCAAGCCCTAACCATAAACCTAAACCTAACCCAAACCCTAACCCTAACCCTAACCCTAACCCAAAACCTAACCCTAACCCTAACCCTAACCCTAACCCTAACCCAAACCCTATCCCTAACCCTAACCCTTATCCAAACCCTAAATCTAACCCTAACCCTAACCCGAACCAAAACCTAAACCTAACCCAAACACTGACCCTAACACTAATCCTAACCCAAACCCTAAACCTAACCCTAACCCAAACATTAACCCTAAACCTAACCCTAAACCAAACGCTAACCCTAAACCTAACCCTAGCCAAAAACCTAACCCTAAACCTAGACCTAACACAAACCCTAACCCTAACTCAAAACCAAACCCAAACCCTAAACTTAAGCGTAACCCTAACCCAAACTCTAACCATAACTCTAACCCTAACCCTAACCCTAAACCTAACAATAACCCAAACCCTAACACTAACCCTAACCCTAACCCTAACCCTAACCCTAACCCAAACATTAAACCTAAACCTAACCCTAACCCAAACCCTACCACTAACCCTAACACAAACCCTAACCCTAACCCTAACCCTAGCCTAAGCCTAAACCTAAACCTAACAGAAACCCTAACCCTAACCCTAAACCTAACCCTAACCCTAACCCAAACTCAAACCCTAAACCTAATGCTAACCCTAACCCAAACCCTATCCCTACCCCTAACCCTTATCCAAACCCTAACCCTAACCCTAACCCTAACCCTAACCCTAATCTAACCCTAACCCTAACCCTAACCCTAACCCGAACCAAAACCTAAAACTAACCCAAACCCTGACCCTAACACTAACCCTAACCCAAACCCTAAACCTAACCCTAACCCTAACCCAAATATTAACCCTAAACCTAACGCTAACTCTAACGCTAACCATAAACCTAACCCTAACCCAAACCCTAACCCTAACCTAACCTTAACCCAAACCCTAACCCTAATCCTAACCCTAACCCAAAACCAAACCCTAACCCTAACTCAAACTCAAACCCTAACCCTAACCCTAACCCTAATCCTAACCCTAACCCTAACCCTAACCTTAACCCAAACTCAAACCCTAAACGTAATGCTAACCCTAACCCAAACCCTATCCCTAACCCTAACCCTTATCCAAACCCTAAATCTGACCCTAACCCTAACCCTAACCTAATCCAAACACTAACCCTTACCCAAACACTAACATTATCGCAAAGCCTCACCCTAAACCTAACCTAAACCCTAACCCTAACCCTAACACTAAACCTAATCCAAACCCAAACCCTAATCCTAACACTAACCCTAACCCTAACCCTAACACTCACCCTAAACCAAACGGAAACCCTAACCCTAACCCTAACTCAAACCCTAACCCTAAACCTAACTCTAATACAAACCCTAACCCTAACCCTAACCCAAACCCAAACCCTAACCCTAACCATAACCCTAACCCATCCTCTACCCGTACCCTGACCCTAACACTAAACCTAATACTAAACAAACCCCTAACCCTATACCTAACCCTTACCCTAACCCAAACATTAACGCTAAAACTAACCCTAACCCAAACCCTAACCCTAAACCAAACCCTAACCCTAAACCTAACCCTAACCCAAACCCTAACCCTAACCTAACCTTAACCCAAACCCTAACCCTAATCCTAACCCTAACCCAAACCCAAACCCTAACCCTAACCCTAACTCAAACCCTAACCCTAACCCTAACACTAACCCTAACCCTAAACCTAACCCTAACCCTAACCAAAACCAAACCCTAACTCAAACCCTAAACCTAACCCTAACCCTAACATTAACCCTAACCGAAAACAAACCCTAACCTTAACCCTAACCCAAACGCAAACCCTTACACTAATCCTCACCCTAACCCTAACCCAAAACCAAATCCAAACACAAAATCTAACCCTAACCCTAACCCTAACCCTAATCCAAAGCCTAAACCGAAACCTAACCCTAACCCAAATCCTCACACTAATCCTAAACCTAACACACACCCTAACCCTAAACTTAAACCTAACCCAAATCCAAACCCTAACGCTAACCCTAACACTAACCCAAACCCAAACCCTAACCATAAACCTAACCCTAACCCTAACCCTAAACCTAACCCAAACCCTAACTCTAACCCTAACCCTAACCCAAACCCAAACCCTAACCCTAACCCTAACCCTAACCCAAACCAAAACCCTAACCCTAACCCAAACCCAAACCCTAAACCTAACCCTAACCCTAACCCTAACCCTAACCCAAACCCTAACTCTAACCCTAACCCTAACCCAAACCCTAAACCTAACCCTAACCCTAACCCGAACCGAAACCTAAACCTAACCCAAACCCTATCCCTAACCCTAACCCTTATCCAAACCCTAAATCTAACCCTAACCCTAACCCGAACCAAAACCTAAACCTAACCCAAACACTGACCCTAACACTAATCCTAACCCAAACCCTAAACCTAACCCTAACCCAAACATTAACCCTAAACCTAACCCTAAACCAAACGCTAACCCTAAACCTAACCCTAGCCCAAAACCTAACCCTAAACCTAACCCTAACACAAACCCTAACCCTAACCCAAAACCAAACCCAAACCCTAAACTTAACCGTAACCCTAACCCAAACTCTAACCATAACTCTAACCCTAACCCTAACCCTAAACCTAACAATAACCCAAACCCTAACACTAACCCTAACCCTAACCCTAACCCTAACCCTAACCCAAACATTAAACCTAAACCTAACCCTAACCCAAACCCTACCACTAACCCTAACACAAACCCTAACCCTAACCCTAACCCTAGCCTAAGCCTAAACCTAAACCTAACAGAAACCCTAACCCTAACCCTAACCCTAACCCTAACCCTAACCCAAACTCAAACCCTAAACCTAATGCTAACCCTAACCCAAACCCTATCCCTACCCCTAACCCTTATCCAAACCCTAACCCTAACCCTAACCCTAACCCTAACCCTAATCTAACCCTAACCCTAACCCTAACCCTAACCCGAACCAAAACCTAAAACTAACCCAAACCCTGACCCTAACACTAACCCTAACCCAAACCCTAAACCTAACCCTAACCCTAACCCAAATATTAACCCTAAACCTAACGCTAACTCTAACGCTAACCATAAACCTAACCCTAACCCAAACCCTAACCCTAACCTAACCTTAACCCAAACCCTAACCCTAATCCTAACCCTAACCCAAAACCAAACCCTAACCCTAACTCAAACTCAAACCCTAACCCTAACCCTAACCCTAATCCTAACCCTAACCCTAACCCTAACCTTAACCCAAACTCAAACCCTAAACGTAATGCTAACCCTAACCCAAACCCTATCCCTAACCCTAACCCTTATCCAAACCCTAAATCTGACCCTAACCCTAACCCTAACCTAATCCAAACACTAACCCTTACCCAAACACTAACATTATCGCAAAGCCTCACCCTAAACCTAACCTAAACCCTAACCCTAACCCTAACACTAAACCTAATCCAAACCCAAACCCTAATCCTAACACTAACCCTAACCCTAACCCTAACACTCACCCTAAACCAAACGGAAACCCTAACCCTAACCCTAACTCAAACCCTAACCCTAAACCTAACTCTAATACAAACCCTAACCCTACCCCTAACCCAAACCCAAACCCTAACCCTAACCATAACCCTAACCCATCCTCTACCCGTACCCTGACCCTAACACTAAACCTAATACTAAACAAACCCCTAACCCTATACCTAACCCTTACCCTAACCCAAACATTAACCCTAAAACTAACCCTAACCCAAACCCTAACCCTAAACCAAACCCTAACCCTAAACCTAACCCTAACCCAAACCCTAACCCTAACCTAACCTTAACCCAAACCCTAACCCTAATCCTAACCCTAACCCAAACCCAAACCCTAACCCTAACCCTAACTCAAACCCTAACCCTAACCCTAACACTAACCCTAACCCTAAACCTAACCCTAACCCTAACCAAAACCAAACCCTAACTCAAACCCTAAACCTAACCCTAACCCTAACATTAACCCTAACCGAAAACAAACCCTAACCTTAACCCTAACCCAAACGCAAACCCTTACACTAATCCTCACCCTAACCCTAACCCAAAACCAAATCCAAACACAAAATCTAACCCTAACCCTAACCCTAACCCTAATCCAAAGCCTAAACCGAAACCTAACCCTAACCCAAATCCTCACACTAATCCTAAACCTAACACACACCCTAACCCTAAACTTAAACCTAACCCAAATCCAAACCCTAACGCTAACCCTAACACTAACCCAAACCCAAACCCTAACCATAAACCTAACCCTAACCCTAACCCTAAACCTAACCCAAACCCTAACTCTAACCCTAACCCTAACCCAAACCCAAACCCTAACCCTAACCCTAACCCTAACCCAAACCAAAACCCTAACCCTAACCCAAACCCAAACCCTAAACCTAACCCTAACCCTAACCCTAACCCTAACCCAAACCCTAACTCTAACCCTAACCCTAACCCAAACCCTAACCCTAACCCTAACCCAAACACAAACCCTAAACCTAACCCTAACCCTAACCCTAACCATCACCCTAACCCAAACCCTAACCCTAACCCTAACCGAAACCCAAACCCTAACAATAACGCAAACCCTAACCCTAACCCTAACCCAAACCCTAACCGTAAACCTAACCCTAACCCTAACCCTAACCCTAACCCTAAACCTAAACCTAAACGTAACCCTAAACCAAATGCAAACCCTAAAACTAACCCTAACCCGAACCCTAACCGTAACCCTAACCCTAACCTTAACGCTAACACAAAACCTAACCCTAACCCTAACCCTAACCCTAACACAAACCCTAACTCTAACCCTAACCCTAACCCAAACCCAAACCCTAACCCAAACCTAACCCAAACCCAAATCCTAACCCTAAACCTAACCCTAACCCAAACACAAACTCAAACCCTAACCCTAACCCTAAACATAACCCAAACACAAACCCTAACCCTAAACCTAACCCTTACACAAACCCTAACCATAACCAGAACCCAAAGCATAACTCTATCCCTAAACCTAACCCTAACCCTAAACCTTACCCTAATCCAAACGCACACCCTAACTCTAACCCTAACCCTAAACCTAAACCTAACCCAAGCCCTAACACTAACCTTAGCCTAAACTTAACCCTACCCCAAACGCTAAACCTAACCCTAACCCTAACCCTAACCTAATCCTAACACTAACCCTTACCCAAACACTAACCTTATCGCAAACCCTCACCCTAAACCTAACCTAAACCCTAACCCTAACCCTAACATTAACCTAATCCAAACCCAAACCCTAATCCTAACACTAACCCTAACCCTAACCCTAACACTCACCCTAAACCAAACGGAAACCCTAACCCTAACCCTAACTCAAACCCTAACCCTACACCTAACTCTAATACAAACCCTAACCCTAACCCTAACCCTAACCCAAACCCAAACCCTAACCCTAACCATAACCCTAACCCATCCTCTACCCATACCCTGACCCTAACACTAAACCTAATACTAAACAAACCCCTAACCCTATATCTAAGCCTTACCCTAACCCAAACATTAACCCTAAAACTAACCCTAACCCAAACCCTAACCATAAACCTAACCCTAACCCAAACCCTAACCCTAACCCTAACCCAAACCCTAACCCTAACCCTAACCCAAACATTAACCCTAAACCTAACCCTAACCCAAACGCTAACCCTAAACCTAACCCTAGCCCAAAACCTAACCCTAAACGTAACCCTTACACAAACCCTAACCCTAACCCAAAACCAAACCCAAACCCTAAACTTAACCGTAACCCTAACCCAAACTCTAACCATAACTCTAACCCTAACCCTAACCCTAACCCTAAACCTAACACTAACCCAAACCCTAACACTAACCCTAACCCTAACCCTAACCCTAACCCTAACCCAAACATTAAACCTAAACCTAACCCTAACCCAAACCCTACCACTAACCCTAACACAAACCCTAACCCTAACCCTAACCCTAGCCTAAGCCTAAACCTAACCCTAACAGAAACCCTAAACCTAACCCTAACCCTAACCCTAACCCTAACACTCACCCTAAACCAAACGGAAACCCTAACCCTAACCCTAACTCAAACCCTAACCCTAAACCTAACTCTAATACAAACCCTAACCCTAACCCTAACCCAAACCCAAACCCTAACCCTAACCATAACCCTAACCGATCCTCTACCCGTACCCTGACCCTAACACTAAACCTAATACTAAACAAACCCCTAACCCTATACCTAACCCTTACCCTAACCCAAACATTAACCCTAAAACTAACCCTAACCCAAG
>JAJHUQ010000045.1:5380000-5382500 GCA_035773235.1 Eospalax fontanierii | reverse complement strand
ACCCTAACCCTAACACTAACCCTAACTCTAAACCTAACCCTAACCAAAACCAAACCCTAACTCAAACCCTAAACCTAACCCTAACCCTAACATTAACCCTAACCGAAACCAAACCCTAACCTTAACCCTAACCCAAACGCAAACCCTTACACTAATCCTCACCCTAACCCTAACCCAAACCCAAATCCAAACACAAAATCTAACCCTAACCCTAACCCTAACCCTAACCCAAAGCCTAAACCGAAACCTAACCCTAACCCAAATCCTCACACTAATCCTAAACCTAACACACACCCTAACCCTAACCTTAACCCTAACCCAAATCCAAACCCTAACGCTAACCCTAACACTAACCCAAACCCAAACCCTAACCATAAACCTAACCCTAACCCTAACCCTAAAACTAACCCAAACCCTAACTCTAACCCTAACCCTAACCCAAACCCAAACCCTAACCCTAACCCTAACCCTAACCCAAACCCTAACCCTAACCCTAACCCAAACCCAAACCCTAAACCTAAACCTAACCCTAACCCTAACCCTAACCCAAACCCTAACTCTAACCCTAACCCTAACCCAAACCCTAACCCTAACCCTAACCCTAAACCTAAACCTAACCCAAGCCCTAACACTAACCTTAGCTTAAACTTAACCCTACCCCAAACGCTAAACCTAACCCTAACCCTAACCCTAAGCTAATCCTAACACTAACCCTTACCCAAACACTAACCTTATCGCAAACCCTCACCCTAAACCTAACCTAAACCCTAACCCTAACCCTAACATTAACCTAATCCAAACCCAAACCCTAATCCTAACACTAACCCTAACCCTAACCCTAACACTCACCCTAAACCAAACGGAAACCCTAACCCTAACCCTAACTCTAATACAAACCCTAACCCTAACCCTAACCCAAACCCAAACCCTAACCCTAACCATAACCCTAACCCATCCTCTACCCGTACCCTGACCCTAACACTAAACCTAATACTAAACAAACCCCTAACCCTATACCTAACCCTTAGCCTAACCCAAACATTAACCCTAAAACTAACCCTAACCCAAGCCCTAACCATAAACCTAACCCTAACCCAAACCCTAACCCTAACCCTAACCCTAACCCAAAACCTAACCCTAACCCTAACCCTAACCCTAACCCTAACCCAAACCCTATCCCTAACCCTAACCCTTATCCAAACCCTAAATCTAACCCTAACCCTAACCCGAACCAAAACCTAAACCTAACCCAAACACTGACCCTAACACTAATCCTAACCCAAACCCTAAACCTAACCCTAACCCAAACATTAACCCTAAACCTAACCCTAAACCAAACGCTAACCCTAAACCTAACCCTAGCCCAAAACCTAACCCTAAACCTAACCCTAACACAAACCCTAACCCTAACCCAAAACCAAACCCAAACCCTAAACTTAACCGTAACCCTAACCCAAACTCTAACCATAACTCTAACCCTAACCCTAACCCTAAACCTAACAATAACCCAAACCCTAACACTAACCCTAACCCTAACCCTAACCCTAACCCTAACCCAAACATTAAACCTAAACCTAACCCTAACCCAAACCCTACCACTAACCCTAACACAAACCCTAACCCTAACCCTAACCCTAGCCTAAGCCTAAACCTAAACCTAACAGAAACCCTAACCCTAACCCTAACCCTAACCCTAACCCTAACCCAAACTCAAACCCTAAACCTAATGCTAACCCTAACCCAAACCCTATCCCTACCCCTAACCCTTATCCAAACCCTAACCCTAACCCTAACCCTAACCCTAACCCTAATCTAACCCTAACCCTAACCCTAACCCTAACCCGAACCAAAACCTAAAACTAACGCAAACCCTGACCCTAACACTAACCCTAACCCAAACCCTAAACCTAACCCTAACCCTAACCCAAATATTAACCCTAAACCTAACGCTAACTCTAACGCTAACCATAAACCTAACCCTAACCCAAACCCTAACCCTAACCTAACCTTAACCCAAACCCTAACCCTAATCCTAACCCTAACCCAAAACCAAACCCTAACCCTAACTCAAACTCAAACCCTAACCCTAACCCTAACCCTAATCCTAACCCTAACCCTAACCCTAACCTTAACCCAAACTCAAACCCTAAACGTAATGCTAACCCTAACCCAAACCCTATCCCTAACCCTAACCCTTATCCAAACCCTAAATCTGACCCTAACCCTAACCCTAACCTAATCCAAACACTAACCCTTACCCAAACACTAACATTATCGCAAAGCCTCACCCTAAACCTAACCTAAACCCTAACCCTAACCCTAACACTAAACCTAATCCAAACCCAAACCCTAATCCTAACACTACCCCTAACCCTAACCCTAACACTCACCCTAAACCAAACGGAAACCCTAACCCTAACCCTAACTCAAACCCTAACCCTAAACCTAACTCTAATACAAACCCTAACCCTAACCCTAACCCAAACCCAAACCCTAACCC
>JAJHUQ010000045.1:5362500-5367500 GCA_035773235.1 Eospalax fontanierii | reverse complement strand
AACCCAAACATTAACCCTAAAACTAACCCTAACCCAAACCCTAACCATAAACCTAACCCTAACCCAAACCCTAACCCTAACCCTAACCCTAACCCAAACCCTAACCCTAACCCTAACCCAAACATTAACCCTAAACCTAACCCTAACCCAAACGCTAACCCTAATCCTAACCCTAGCCCAAAACCTAACCCTAAACCTAACCCTTACACAAACCCTAACCCTAACCCAAAACCAAACCCAAACCCTAAACTTAACCGTAAGCCTAACCCAAACTCTAACCATAACTCTAACCCTATCCCTAACTCTAACCCTAAACCTAACACCAACCTAAACCCTAACACTAACCCTAACCCTAACCCTAACCCTAACCCAAACATTAAACCTAAACCTAACCCTAACCCAAACCCTACCACTAACCCTAACACAAACACTAACCCTAACCCTAACCCTAGCCTAAGCCTAACCCTAACCCTAACAGAAACCCTAACCCTAACCCTAACCCTAACCCTAACCGTAACCCTAACCCTAACCCAAACTCAAACCCTAAACCTAATGCTAACCCTAACCCAAACCCTATCCCTAACCCTAACCCTTATCCAAACCCTAAATCTAACCCTAACCCTAACCCGAACCAAAACCTAAACCTAACATAAACCCTGACCCTAACACTAACCCTAACCCAAACCCTAACCCTAACCCTAACCCAAACATTAACCCTAAACCTAACCCTAACCCAAACGCTAACCCTAAACCTAACCCTAGCCCAAAACCTAACCCTAAACCTAACACTAACACAAACCCTAACCCTAACCCAAAACCAAACCCAAACCCTAAACTTAACCATAACCCTAACCCAAACTCTAACCATAACTCTAACCCTAACCCTAACCCTAACCCTAAACCTAACACTAACCCAAACCCTAACACTAACCCTACCCCTAACCCTAACCCTAACCCTAACCCAAACATTAAACCTAAACCTAACCCTAACCCAAACACTACCACTAACCTTAACACAAACCCTAACCCTAACCCTAACCTTAGCCTAAGCCTAAACCTAACCCTAACAGAAACGCTAACCCTAACCCTAACCCTAACCCTAACCCTAACCCTAACCCTAACCCAAACTCAAACCCTAAACCTAATGCTAACCCTAACCCAAACCCTATCCCTACCCCTAACCCTTATCCAAACCCTAAATCTAACCCTAACCCTAACCCGAACCAAAACCTAAACCTAACCCAAACCCTGACCCTCACACTAACCCTAACCCAAACCCTAAACCTAACCCTAACCCTAACCCAAATATTAACCCTAAACCTACCGCTAACCCTAACGCTAACCATAAACCTAACCCTAACCCAAACCCTAACCCTAACCTAAACTTAACCCAAACCCTAACCCTAATCCTAACCCTAACCCAAACCCAAACCCTAACCCTAACTCAAACTCAAACCCTAACCCTAACCCTAACCCTAACCCTAACCCTAACCTTAACCCAAACTCAAACCCTAAACGTAATGCTAACCCTAACCCAAACCCTAACCCTAACCCTAACCCTTATCTCAAACCCTCACCCTAAACCTAACCTAAACCCTAACCCTAACCCTAACACTAAACCTAATCCAAACCCGGACCCTTATCCTAACACTAACCCTAACCCTAACCCTAACACTCACCCTAAACCAAACGGAAACCCTAACCCTAACCCTAACTCAAACCCTAACACTAAACCTAACTCTAATACAAACCCTAACCCTAACCCTAACCCAAACCCAAACCCTAACCCTAAACCTAAAAGTAACCCTAACCCAAACGCAAAACCTAACCCTAACCCTAACCCTAACCCTAACCGTAACCCTAACCCAAAACCTAACCCTAACACTAACGCTAACACAAACCCTAACCCTAAACCTAACCAAACCCAAACCATAACCGTAAGCCTCACCCAAACCATAACCCTAATTCTAACCCTAACCCTAACCGTAAGCCTCACCCAAACCATAACCCTAATTCTAACCCTAACCCTAACCCAAACCCTAACCGTAACCGTAACCCTAACCCTAACGCTAACAAAAACCCTAATCCTAACCCTAACCCTAACCCTAACCCAAACCCTAAATCTAACCCTAACCCTAACCCAAACCCAAAACCTAACCCTAACCCAAACGCTAAACCTAACCCTAACCCTAACCCTAACCCTAATCCTAACACTAACCCTTACCCAAACACTAACCTTATCGCAAACCCTCACCCTAAACCTAACCTAAACCCTAACCCTAACCCTAACACTAAACCTAACCCAAACCCAAACCCTAATCCTAACACTAACCCTAACCCTAACCCTAACACTCAACCTAAACCAAACGGAAACCCTAACCCTAACCCTAACCCTAACTCAAACCCTAACCCTAAACCTAACTCTAATACAAACCCTAACCCTAACCCTAACCCAAACCCAAACCCTAACCCTAACCATAACCCTAACCCATCCTCTTCCCATACCCTAACCCTAACACTAAACCTAATACTAAACAAACCACTAAACCTATACCTAACCCTTACCCTAACCCAAACATTAACCCTAAAACTAATCCTAACACAAACCCTAACCCTAAACCTAACCCTAACCCAAACCCTAAACCTAACCCTAAACCTAACCCAAACCCTAACCCTAACCCTAACCCAAACATTAACCCTAAACCTAACCCTAACCCAAACGCTAACCCTAAACCTAACCCTAGCCCAAAACCTAACCCTAAACCTAAACCTAACACAAACCCTAACCCTAACACAAACCCAAACCCAAACCGTAAACCTAAACCTAACCCAAACCCTAACCCTAAACCTAAACATAACCCAAACCCTAACCCAAACCCTAACCCAAACATTAACCCTAAACCTAACCCTAACCCAAACGCTAACCCTAAATCTAACCCTAGCCCAAAACCTAACCCTAAACCTAAACCTAACACAAACAATAACCCTAACACAAACACAAACCCAAACCGTAAACCTAACACTAACCCTAACCCAAATTCTAACCGTAACTCTAACCCTAACCCTAAGCCTTAACCTAAACCTAACGCTAACCCAAACCCTAACACTAACCCTAAGCCTAACCCTAACCCTAACCCAAACATTAAACCTAAACCTAACCCTAAACCAAGCCGTAACACTAACCCTAACACAAACCCTAACCCTAACCCTAACCCTAACCTTAACCCTAACCCAAACTCAAACCCTAACCCTAACACTAACCCTAACCGTAAACCTAACCGTAACCCTAACCCAAACCAAACCCTATCTCAAACCCTAAACCTAACCTTAAGCCTAACATTAATCCTAACCGAAACCAAACCCTAACCTTAACCCTAACCCAAACCCAAACCCTTACACTAATCCTTACACTAACCCTAACCAAAACCCAAACCCAAACACTAAATCTAACCCTAACCCTAACCCTAACCCAAAGCTTAAACCGAAACTTAACCCTAACCCAAATCCTCACACTAATCCTAAACCTAACACACAACCTAACCCTAACCTTAACGCTAACCCAAATCCAAACCCTAACCCTAACCCTAACACTAACCCAAACCCAAACCCTAACCGTAAACCTAACCCTAACCCTAACCCTAACACTAACCCAAACCCTAACCCTAACCCTAGCCCTAACCCAAACCCTAACTATAAACCCTAACCCTAACCCTAACACTAACCCTAACCCTAACCCTAACCGTAAACCTAACCCTAACCCTAACCCTAACACTAACGCAAACCCTAACCGTAACCCTAACCCTAATCCAAACCCTAACCCTAACCCAAACCTTAACAATAACCAAACCAAAACCTAACCCTTACACTAACCCTAACCCCAAGCATAATCCTAAACCAAACCCAAACAATAACCCTAATTCTCAACCTAACCCTAAGCGAAAACCTAACACTAAACCTAAACCAAACCATAACTCTATCCAAAAACCTAACCTTAAACCTAAACCAAACCCAAAACCTAACCCTAACACTAACCCTAACACTTAACCTAACCCTAACCCTAACCCTAACCCTAACCCTAACCCAAACTCAAACCCTAAACCTAATGCTAACCCTAACCCAAACCCTATCCCTACCCCTAACCCTTATCCAAACCCTAAATCTAACCCTAACCCTAACCTGAACCAAAACCTAAACCTAACCCAAACCCTGACCCTAACACTAACCCTAACCCAAACCCTAAACCTAACCCTAACCCTAACCCAAATATTAACCCTAAACCTACCGCTAACCCTAACGCTAACCATAAACCTAACCATAACCCAAACCCTAACCCTAACCTAAACTTAACCCAAACCCTAACCCTAATCCTAACCCTAACCCAAACCCAAACCCTAACCCTAACTCAAACTCAAACCCTAACCCTAACCCTAACCCTAACCCTAACCCTAACCTTAACCCAAACTCAAACCCTAAACGTAATGCTAACCCTAACCCAAACCCTAACCCTAACCCTAACCCTTATCGCAAACCCTCACCCTAAACCTAACCTAAACCCTAACCCTAACCCTAACACTAAACCTAATCCACCCCCGAACCCTACTCCTAACACTAACCCTAACCCTACCCCTAACACTCACCCTAAACCAAACGGAAACCCTAACCCTAACCCTAACTCAAACCCTAACACTAAACCTAACTCTAATACAAACCCTAACCCTAACCCTAACCCAAACCCAAACCCTAACCCTAAACCTAAAAGTAACCCTAACCCAAACGCAAAACCTAACCCTAACCCTAACCCTAACCCTAACCCTAACCCTAACCCAAAACCTAACCCTAACCCTAACGCTAACACAAACCCTAACCCTAAACCTAACCAAACCCAAACCATAACCGTAAGCCTCACCCAAACCATAACCCTAATTCTAACCCTAACCCTAACCGTAAGCCTCACCCAAACCATAACCCTAATTCTAACCCTAACCCTAACCCAAACCCTA
>JAJHUQ010000045.1:5332500-5342500 GCA_035773235.1 Eospalax fontanierii | reverse complement strand
CCGATCCCAAACCCTAACCCTAACCCTAACCCAAACATTAACCCTAAACCTAACCCTAACCCAAACGCTAACCCTAAACCTAACCCTAGCCCAAAACCTAACCCTAAACCTAACCCTAACACAAACCCTAACCCTAACCCAAAACCAAAACCAAACCATAAACTTAACCGTAACCCTAACCCAAACTCTAACCATAACTCTAACCCTAACCCTAACCCTAACCCTAAACCTAACACTAACCCAAAACCTAACACTAACCCTAACCCTAACCCTAACCCTAACCCTAAACCAAACATTAAACCTAAACCTAACCCTAACCCAAACCCTACCACTAACCCTAACACAAACCCTAACCCTAACCCTAACCCTAGCCTAAGCCTAAACCTAACCCTAACAGAAACGCTAACCCTAACCCTAACCCTAACCCTAAACCTAACCCAAACTCAAACCCTAAACCTAATGCTAACCCTAACCCAAACCCTATCCCTACCCCTAACCCTTATCCAAACCCTAAATCTAACCCTAACCCTAACCCGAACCAAAACCTAAACCTAACCCAAACCCTGACACTAACACTAAGCCTAACCCAAACCCTAAACCTAACCCTAACCCTAACCCAAATATTAACCCTAAACCTAACCCTAACCCTAACGCTAACCATAAACCTAACCCTAACCCAAACCCTAACCCTAACCTAACCTTAACCCAAACCCTAACACTAATCCTAACCCTAACCCAAACCCAAACCCTAACCCTAACTCAAACTCAAACCCTAACCCTAACCCTAACCCTAACCTTAACGCAAACTCAAACCCTAAACGTAATGCTAACCCTAACCCAAACCCTATCCCTAACCCTAACCCTTATCCAAACCCTAAATCTAACCCTAACCCTAACCCTAACCTAATCCAAACACTAACCCTTACCCAAACACTAACCTTATCGCAAACCCTCACCCTAAACCTAACCTAAACCGTAACCCTAACCCTAACACTAATCCTAATCCAAACCCAGACCCTAATACTATCACTAAACCTAACCCTAACCCTAACACTTACCCTAAACCAAACGGAAACCCTAACCCTAACCCTAACTCAAACCCTAACCCTAAACCTAACTCTAATACAAACCCTAACCCTAACCCTGACCCAAACCCAAACCCTAACCCTAACCATAACCCTAACCCATCCTCTACCCGTACCCTGATCCTAACACTAAACCTAATACTAAACAAACCCCTAACCCTATACCTAACCCTTACCCTAACCCAAACATTAACCCTAAAACTAAACCTAACCCAAACCCTAATCCTAAACCTAACCCTAACCCAAACCCTATCCCTAACCCTAACCCTAACCCAGACCCTAACCCTAACCCTAACCCAAACATTAACCCTAAACCTAACCCTAACCCAAACGCTAACCCTAAACCTAACCCAAGCTCAAAACCCAACCCTAAACCTAACTCTAAAACAAACCCTAACCCTAACCCAAAACCAAACCCAAACCCTAAACTTAACCGTAACCCTAACCCAAACTCTAACCATAACTCTAACCCTAACCCTAACCCTAACCCTAAACCTAACATTAACCCAAACCCTAACACTAACCCTAACCCTAACCCTAACCCTAACCTTAACCCAAATATTAAACCTAAACGTAACCCTAACCCAAACCCTAACACTAACCCTAACACAAACCCTATCCTTAACCCTATCCCTAGCCTAAGCCTAAACCTAACCCTAACAGAAACCCTAACCCTAACCCTAACCCCAACCCAAACCCTAACCTTAACCCAAACTCAAACCCTAAACCTAATGCTAACCTAACCCAAACCATATCCCTAACCCTAACCGTTATCCAAACCCGAAATCTAACCCTAACCCTAACCCGAACCAAAACCTAAACCTAACCCTAACCCAAACCCTAACCCTAACCCTAACCCTAACCCTAACCCAAACCCTAACCCTAACCCTAACCCAAACGTTAACGCTAAACCTAAACCTAAACCAAAAGCTAACCCTAAACCTAACCCAAGCCCAAAACCTAACCCTAACCCTAACCCTAACACAAACACTAACCCTAACCCAAAACGAAACCCAGACCCTAAACTTAACCGTAACCCTAACCCAAACTCTAACCGTAACTCTAACCCTAACCCCAACCCTAACCCTAAACCTAACACTAACCCAAACCCTACCACTAACCCTAACCCTAAACCTAACCCTAACCCTAACCCAAACATTAAACCTAAACCTAACCCTAACCCAAACCCTAACACTAACCCTAACCCAAACCCTAACCCCAACCTAACCTTAACCCAAACCCTAACCCTAATCCTAACCCTAACCCAAACCCAAACCCTAACCCTAACTCAAACCCTAACCCTAACCCTAACACTATCCCTAACACTAAACCTAACCCTAACCCTGACCAAAACCAAACCCTAACTCAAACCCTAAACCTAACCCTAACCCTAACATTAACCCTAACCGAAACCAAACCCTAACCTTAACCCTAACCCAAACGCAAACCCTTACACTAATCCTCACCCTAACCCTAACCCAAACCCAAATCCAAACACAAAATCTAACCCTAACCCTAACCCTAACCCTAACCCAAAGCCTAAACCGAAACCTAACCCTAACCCAAATCCTCACACTAATCCTAAACCTAACACACACCCTAAACCTAACCTTAACCCTAACCCAAATCCAAACCCTAACGCTAACCCTAACACTAACCCAAACCCAAACCCTAACCGTAAACCTAACCCTAACCCTAAGCCTAACCCTAACCCTAAACCAAACCCTAACTCTAACCCTAACCCTAACCCAAACCCAAACCCTAACCCTAACCCTAACCCTAATCCAAACCCTAACCCTAACCCTAACCCAAACCTAAACCCTAAACCTAACCCTAACACTAACCCTAACCCTAACCCTAACCCTAATCCAAACCCTAACCCTAACCCTAACCAAAACCCAAACCCTAAACCTAACCCTAACCCTAATCCTAACCCTAACCCAAACCCTAATTCAAACCCTAACCCTAACCCAAACCCAAACCCTAACCGTAACCCTAACCCTAAACCAAACCCTAACCCTAACCCTAACCCAAACCCAAACCCTAAACCTAAACCTAACCCTAACCCTAACCCTCACCCTAACCCAAACCCTAACCCTAACCCTAACCGAAACCCAAACCCTAAAAATAACGCAAACCCTAAACCTAACCCTAACCCAAACCCTAACCGTAAACCTAACCCTAACCCTAACCCTAACCCTAACCGTAAACCTAAACCTAAACGTAACCCTAACCCAAACGCAAACCCTAAACCTAACCCTAACTGTAACCCTAACCCTAACCTTAACGCTAACAAAAACCCTAACCCTAACCCTAACCCTAACCCTAACACAAACCCTAACTCTAACCCTAACCCTAACCCAAACCCAAACCCTAACCCTAACCCTAACAATAACGCAAACCCTAACCCTAACCCTAACCCAAACCCAAACCCTAACCCTAAACATAACCCTAACCCAAACACAAACCCAAACCCTAACCCTAACATTAAACATAACCCAAACCCAAACCCTAACCCTAAACCTAACCCTTACCCAAACCCTAACCATAACCAGAACCCAAACTATAACTCTATCCCTAAACCTAACCCTAACCCTAAACCTTACCCTAATCCAAACGCACACCCTAACACTAACCCTAACCCTAAACCTAAACCTAACCCAAGCCCTAACACTAACCTTAGCCTAAACTTAAACCTAACCCTAACGCTAAACCTAACCCTAACCCTAACCCTAACCCTAACCTAATCCTAACACTATCCCTTACCCAAACACTAACCTTATCGCAAACCCTCACCCTAAACCTAACCTAAACCCTAACCCTAACCCTAACACTAAACCTAATCCAAACGCAAACCCTAATCCTAACACTAACCCTAACCCTAACCCTAACACTCATCCTAAACCAAACGGAAACCCTAACCCTAACCCTAACTCAAACCCTAACCCTAAACCTAACTCTAATACAAACCCTAACCCTAACCCTAACCCTAACCCAAACCCTAACCCTAACCATAACCCTAACCCATCCTCTACCCGTACCCTGACCCTAACACTAAACCTAATACTAAACAAACCCCTAAACCTATACCTAACCCTTACCCTAACCCAAACATTAACCCTAAAACTAACCCTAACCAAAACCCTAACCATAAACCTAACCCTAACCCAAACCCTAATACTAACACTAACCCTAACCCAAACCCTAACCCTAATCCTAACCCAAACATTAACCCTAAACCTAACCCTAATCCAAACGCTAACCCTAAACCTAACCCTAGCCCAAAACCTAACCCTAAACCTAACCCTAACACAAACCCTAACCCTAACCCAAAACCAAACCCAAACCCTAAACTTAACCGTAACCCTAACCGAAACTCTAAGCATAAATCTAACACTAACCCTAACCCTAACCCTAAACCTAACACTAACCCAAACCCTAACACTAACCCTAACCCTAACCCTAAAACTAACCCTACCCCAAACATTAAACCTAAACCTAACCCTAACCCAAACCCTAACACTAACCCTAACACAAACCCTATCCCTAACCCTAACCCTAGCCTAAGCCTAAACCTAACCCTAACAGAAACCCTAACCCTAACCCTAACCCTAACCCAAACCCTAACCTTAACCCAAACTCAAACCCTAAACCTAATGCTAACCCTAACCCAAACCATATCCCTAACCCTAACCCTTATCCAAACCCGAAATCTAACCCTAACCCTAATCCGAACCAAAACCTAAACCTAACCCTAACCCAAACCCTAACCCTATCCCTAACCCTAACCCAAACCCTAACCCTAACCCTAACCCAAACGTTAACCCTAAACCTAACCCTAACCCAAACGCTAACCCTAAACCTAACCCAAGCCCAAAACCTAACCCTAACCCTAACCCTAACACAAACCCTAACCATAACCCAAAACCAAACCCAAACCCTAAACTTAACCGTAACCCTAACCCAAACTCTAACCGTAACTCTAACCCTAACCCTAACCCTAACCCTAAACCTAACACTAACCCAAACCCTAACACTAACCCTAACCCTAAACCTAACCCTAACTCTAACCCAAACATTAAAACTAAACCTAACCCTCACCCAAACCCTAACACTAACCCTAACCCAAACCCTAACCCTAACCTAACCTTAACCCAAACACTAACCCTAATCCTAACCCTAACCCAAACCCAAACCCTAACCCTAACTCAAACCCTAACCCTAACCCTAACACTATCCCTAACACTAAACCTAACCCTAACCCTGACCAAAACCAAACCCTAACTCAAACCCTAAACCTAACCCTAACCCTAACATTAACCCTAACCGAAACCAAACCCTAACCTTAACCCTAACCCAAACGCAAACCCTTACTCTAATTCTCACCCTAACCCAAACCCAAACCCAAATCCAAAAAAAAAATCTAACTCTAACCCTAACTCTAACCCTAACCCAAACCCTAATCCAAAACCAAACCCTAACCCAAACCCTCACACAAATCCTAAACCTAACACACACCCTAAACCTAACCTTAACCCTAACCCAAATCCAAACCCTAACGCTAACCCTAACACTAACCCAAACCCAAACCCTAACCGTAAACCTAACCCTAACCCTAACCCTAACCCTAACCCTAACCCAAACCCTAACTCTAACCCTAACCCTAACCCAAACCCAAACCCTAACCCTAACCCTAATCCAAACCCTAACCCTAACCCTAACCCAAACCCAAACCCTAAACCTAACCCTAACCCTAACCCTAACCCTAACCCTAACCCAAACCCTAACTCTAACCCTAACCCTATCCCAAACCCAAACCCTAACCGTAACCCTAACCCTAACCCAAACCCTAACCCTAACCCTAACCCAAACCCAAACCCTAAACCTAACCCTAACCCTAACCCTAACCCTGACCCTAAACCAAACCCTAACCCTAACCCTAACCGAAACCCAAACCCTACAAATAACGCAAACCCTACACCTAACCCTAACCCAAACCCTAACCGTAATCCTAACCCTAACCGTACCCCTAACCCTAACCCTAAACCTAAACCTAAACGTAACCCTAACCCAAACGCAAACCCTAACCCTAACCCTTACCCTAACCCTAACTGTAACCCTAACCCTAACCTTAACGCTAACACAAACCCTAACCCTAACCCTAACCCTAACCCTAACACAAACCCTAACTCTAACCCTAACCCTAACCCAAATCCAAACCCTAACCCTAACCCTAACAATAACGCAAACCCTAACCCTAACCCTAACCCAAACCCAAACCCTAACCCTAAACATAATCCTAACCCAAACACAAACCCAAACCCTAACCCTAACATTAAACATAACCCAAACCCAAACCCTAACCCTAAACCTAACCCTTACCCAAACCCTAACCTTAACCAGAACCCAAACCATAACTCTATCCCTAAACCTAACCCTAACACTAAACCTTACCCTAATCCAAACGCACACCCTAACCCTAACCCTAACCCTAAACCTAAACCTAACCCAAGCCCTAACACTAACCTTAGCCTAAACTTAACCCTAACCCTAACGCTAAACCTAACCCTAACCCTTACCCTAACCCTAACCTAATCCTAACACTAACCCTTACCCAAACACTAACCTTATCGCAAACCCTCACCCTAAACCTAACCTAAACCCTAACCCTAACCCTAACACTAAACCTAATCCAAACCCAAACCCTAATCCTAACACTAACCCTAACCCTAACCCTAACACTCATCCTAAACCAAACGGAAACCCTAACCCTAACCCTAACTCAAACCCTAACCCTAAACCTAACTCGAATACAAACCCTAACCCTAACCCTAACCCTAACCCAAACCCTAACCCTAACCATAACCCTAACCCATCCTCTACCCGTACCCTGACCCTAACATTAAACCTAATACTAAACAAACCCCTAACCCTATACTTAACCCTTACCCTAACCCAAACATTAACCCTAAAACTAACCCTAACCCAAACCCTAACCATAAACCTAACCCTAAACCAAACCCTAACACTAACCCTCACCCTAACCCAAACCCTAACCCTAACCCTAACCCAAACATTAACCCTAAACCTAACCCTAACCCAAACCCTAACCCTAACCCTAACCCAAACGTTAACCCTAAACCTAACCCTAACCCAAATGCTAACCCTAAACCTAACCCTAGCCCAAAACCTAACCCTAAACCTAACCCTAACACAAACCCTAACCCTAACCCAAAACCAAACCCAAACCCTAAACTTAACCGTAACCCTAACCCAAACTCTAACCATAACTCTAACCCTAACCCTAACCCTAACCCTAAACCTAACACTAACCCAAACCCTAACACTAACCCTAACCCTAACCCTAACCCTAACCCTAAACCAAACATTAAACCTAAACCTAACCCTAACCCAAACCCTACCACTAACCCTAACACAAACCCTAACCCTAACCCTAACCCTAGCCTAAGCCTAAACCTAACCCTAACAGAAACGCTAACCCTAACCCTAACCCTAACCCTAAGCCTAACCCTAACCCAAACTCAAACCCTAAACCTAATGCTAACCCTAATCCAAACCCTATCCCTACCTCTAACCCTTATCCAAACCCTAAATCTAACCCTAACCCTAACCCGAACCAAAACCTAAACCTAACCCAAACCCTGACCCTAACACTAACCCTAACCCAAACCCTAAACCTAACCCTAACCCTAACCCAAATATTAACCCTAAACCTAACGCTAACCCTAACGCTAACCATAAACCTAACCCTAACCCAAACCCTAACCCTAACCTAACCTTAACCCAAACCCTAACCCTAATCCTAACCGTGACCCAAACCCAAACCCTAACCCTAACTCAAACTCAAACCCTAACCCTAACCCTAACCCTAACCATAACCCAAACTCAAACCCTAAACGTAATGCTAACCCTAACCCAAACCCTATCCCTAACCCTAACCCTTATCCAAACCCTAAATCTAACCCTAACCCTAACCCTAACCTAATCCAAACACTAACCCTTACCCAAACACTAACCTTATCGCAAACCCTCACCCTAAACCTAACCTAAACCGTAACCCTAACCCTAACACTAAACCTAATCCAAACCCAAACCCTAATCCTAACACTAACCCTAACCCTAACCCTAACACTCACCCTAAACCAAACGGAAACCCTAACCCTAACCCTAACTCAAACCCTAACCCTAAACCTAACTCTAATACAAACCCTAACCCTAACCCTGACCCAAACCCAAACCCTAACCCTAACCATAACCCTAACCCATCCTCTACCCGTACCCTGATCCTAACACTAAACCTAATACTAAACAAACCCCTAACCCTATACCTAACCCTTACCCTAACCCAAACATTAACCCTAAAACTAAACCTAACCCAAACCCTAACCCTAAACCTAACCCTAACCCAAACCCTAACCCTAACCCTAACCCTAACCCAACCCCTAACCCTAACCCTAACCCAAACATTAACCCTAAACCTAACCCTAACCCAAACGCTAACCCTAAACCTAACCCAAGCACAAAACCCAACCCTAAACCTAACTCTAAAACAAACCCTAACCCTAACCCAAAACCAAACCCAAACCCTAAACTTAACCGTAACCCTAACCCAAACTCTAACCATAACTCTAACGCTAACCCTAACCCTAACCCTAAACCTAACACTAACCCAAACCCTAACACTAACCCTAACCCTAACCCTAACCCTAACCTTAACCAAAACATTAAACCTAAACGTAACCCTAACCCAAACCCTAACACTAACCCTAACACAAACCCTATCCTTAACCCTATCCCTAGCCTAAGCCTAAACCTAACCCTAACAGAAACCCTAACCCTAACCCTAACCCTAACCCTAACCCTAACCTTAACCCAAACTCAAACCCTAAACCTAATGCTAACCCTAACCCAAACCCTATCCCGAACCCTAACCCTTATCCAAACCCTAAATCTAACCCTAACCCTAACCCGAACCAAAACCTAAACCTAACCCTAACCCAAACCCTAACCATAAACCTAACCCAAACCCTAACCATAACCCTAACCCAAACATTAACCCTAAACCTAACCCTAAACCAAATGCTAACCCTAAACCTATCCCAAGCCCAATACCTAACCCTAACCCTATCCCTTACACAAACCCTAACCCTAAACCAAAACCAAACCCATACTCTAAACTTAACCGGAACCCTAACCCTAACGCTAACCATAACTCTAACCCTAACCCTAACCCTAACCCTAACCCAAACATTAAACCTAAACCTAACCCTAACCCAAACCCTAACACTAACCCTAAACCAAACCCTAACCCTAACCTAACCTTAACCCAAACCCTAACCCTAATCCTAAACCTAACCCAAACCCAAACCCTAACCCTAACCCTAACTCAAACCCTAACCCTAACCCTAACACTAACCCTAACCCTAACCCTAAACCTAACCCTAACCCTAACCAAAGCCAAACCCTAACTCAAACCCTAAACCTAACCCTAACCCTAACATTAACCCTAACCGAAACCAAACCCTTACTCTAATCCTCACCCTAACCCTAACCCAAACCCAAATCGAAACACAAAATCTAACCCTAACCCTAACGCTAACCCTAACCCAAAGCCTAAACCGAAACCTAACCCTAACCCAAATCCTCACACTAATCCTGAACCTAACACACACCCTAACCCTAACCTTAACCCTAACCCAAATCCAAACCCTAACGCTAACCCTAACACTAACCCAAACCCAAACCCTAACCATAAACCTAACCCTAACCCTAACCATAAACATAACCCAAACCCTAACTCTAACCCTAACCCTAACCCGAACCCAAACCCTACCCCTAACCCTAACCCTAACCCAAACCCTAACCCTAACCCTAACCCAAACCCAAACCCTAAA